>CAHIKZ030004932.1:1842500-1890000 GCA_903632075.3 Acanthosepion pharaonis | reverse complement strand
CTTTTCTCACTACAAATTGGTGACCTTCTCCATTTCTAATCTGCAGCACTCCTTTGCTACAAACTCAAAAACTCATTGGATGAGTTGTCATAAAACAGCAAAGATGAGAACAATTTATCGAAGAAGGATCATTTATGAATTTCCATGGTTCACTGTACCATGTTAGACAATTTTTATGGTCAATGATCCTGCTATATATTTAGAGATCCTTGATAAAAATCCAAAGAAGAATTACTGGTCCTGACCTAGTGGCTCAGCTTTAATCACTTTTCTACCACCATAAAATAGCTTTTGTGTGCCTTTTCTATAAATACTTTCATGATAATTGTTCAGATGAGCTCTTCAACATGGTACCTCCAGTCACTTTCCAAATGCCTTAATGTAGCTTCCCTCTGCTTTTTTTAGAAATAATTCCATGGTAATTGTTCACATGTGCTCTTCACTGTGATACCTAGACTTTATAAATTTAAGTGCAGTACTAGATTGGCTACTAGGTCTCATCAATTTACAGTTGAGTTGGTTAGATGTAACTCTAAGTTCTATGCTAACAGTTTCTTTTTTCACACTTCTCACTTGTGGAACTCATTTCTAGCTTCACACTTCCCAGTCAACTTTGATCTTCAAAAATTTAAATGTCAATCGTTATCCACTGTCTTCCTGGTTACTCTTCTATTGTTCCCGTTCCTTAATAATGTTTTCTGTTTTCTAATTCTTGAACACCCAGTAACTGCTTGTGTCTTAGTGGCTTTACTGATTTGCTTGGAATAAATTTGATTAAAAAAAAACTAGGTCTCATCAATTTACAGTTGAAGTGGATAGATGTAACCATGAGTTCTATGCCTGACCATAAGTTCTTGACCCTACAAGAAGGTTTATCCAATCTTCACACAAGAAATGCCTGGTAAGTGGACCAATTTATATACCACTAACCTGATAGTGTAGGAAGTAGTACTGGATTACACAGTACTCATGGCACTGTATCTGACGTAAAATTTAGTACTGCTAGCAAGACAAACGTATTAAAATTGTATTTAAGAAAAAAACAACATTGTGTTTTTTTTTCCTTACATATAAGTTTAATACATCTGTTTTGTTAGTGGCAATAAATTTTTGTAACTGACATAAAAATTAAGAATCAGGAAGGAAAATTTCATGTAGCAAAAGTCATAATTGCCATATGATGTTAAACACTAGTTCCTGTACAATCATTGAAGTTAAGCAACGTCAATCCAGGTCAGTATCTAGACGGGTGATCACTTAGGAATACCATGTGCTGTAAGCTTGAATGTGAAAGTGGTGTAATGGATAATGGCTTGGAATTTGAAATTGGAGAGTCAAGTTCCAATTCCAGTTGGGTTCATTATATTCCCTTATGCCTAAACAGCATTGGGAAAGGTATGAATCCACTTCTCCTCCCAGCTATGGGTTAATTAGTAAGGCTTGTATCATTAAACCTTTACTATTTCCCAAAAAAAAAAATAATTACAATCTAAAAATATTTTCTGGCTTTAAATAACATGCAAAGGGTTGATAAGCTGTAGAAAAATGAATCAATTAAATATTGATTAAGTACACAGATATGTCTTTTAGATTTATTTACATTCTACTGTGGCTACAAAGTGAGGGATTAGTTTATAGATTGATTGTAAAATAGAATTGATCCCCAACTTTATGTCCACATTATAATTTCTTATATATCAAATTTTGATTAGGTATGAATCCAACTCTTCTCTCGTAGGTAAGGGTTAATTAGTAAAACTTGTATCAGAAAACTATTATTATCTCAAAAAAAATTCTTACAATCTAAAAATACTTTTTGACTCTAAATAAACTGCAAGGGGTTGATAAGCAGTAAAAAACAAATGAATGAATCAGTCAGTCAATGAATCTATGTACTGTTGTATTTGAATCCTCATCATCAACTGTTGTATCTCATGTTTTTGAAATAACAGAGGGAAATGAATACGGAAGACAAACTTGTAGGTAAATAATGAAATAGGTTTACTACACGAAGATACACTTAGCAATTCACCTTATGCTAATTCAGTATTTACTCAAGCTCCCCAAAGAGCGAGATGTAGCACAAGGCCGGTTTAATGTGGGTTTTTCCAAGCCCATAGGCCTGACCAAATATTCCCAGTAATAATGGTGTCGGGTTTGTCTACCTCCCCAGATGTCTCTCTACTCTTTGGCATAGCCTCATCTGGATTTCTCTCTGTCTGAAGGCAGACAGTTCAACAAGCACTAAGAGCTTAGTGTGCAGGTATAACCTAATGCTAACTGTCCTCAACTTTGTTTAACTTATTTATATAAACAGACGATTCCATTTATTTATGTCCTATATGACATTTATTAATCTGACAAATTTAAACATTATTTTTAGTGAATACTCATATTTGAGCAGGTGCTCTGTTTATTTAATAAACACACCATTATGACATGGTCCTCTGTTGAGAAACTACTTTTAAGGCGCCACATTTTCTTTTCCAATGACGGATCGATGTCATCATTTACAAGAGCATAAGAACTGTCCATTGGCATTCTTTTTTAAAATGAGTGTAGTTATGAATTATAAACAGTTTCTCATGACAGGGTTAAACAAGCAAGAAGCGAAACAAAGAAAACAATTTCATTCTATCATTTCTTTTTTATGATTTCAGAAAATGGGATCTTAAGCTTTTATGTAAAGAAAATGAGAATTGGTCGAATTATGCAATGGAGAAGTTTATTCATCTTGTATCTCATGTTTTCAAGATACAGAGAGAGATAAGTAGGTGAGTAAAGGAAATAAAAGGTTTACTACACAAAAGGTACACATGGCAATTGACCTTAATGCTAACCTATATTCCGTGCTAATAGTAATATATACTTGAAAAACAAAGTGGATAAAATAAGTAAAGGTTTATTGTAAAAAAAACATTACAATAAAAATAAAAGTAACAGTTGTGCACAAGGTCAATCCAGTAGTGAGTGCTACTATTAGAAAGTTGGTAGTTCTCGCCTAAGTCGGAGTCGTACTCAACAGATCCCAGTCTAGTCTCTGTAGCCCATTGACTTACAGATACTTATAGGTAGCTACTAACCATAGTGTAGTCACTCATGGGGTTGACAGGTAATTCCATTACATCACTAACTCTCCTCAACTCCGCTTAACTCCCCTTATTTACATAAATGGACAATTCCATTCATTTATGTCCTACATTTACTAAAATATGCAAAGAATAATTATTAATTAATTAATCTTATTAAAACAATTTTTTGTAAATTTGATTTTTTAAAAATTCTTCAATGTCATTTTTATTACTTACATTTTGAACAATACAAATGATGTATCTATATTTTATTTTCTAAATGAAATTTTACATATTTTTTCATTTTTTTCTTTATGTCTGCAAATTCTTCAAATGTCCTCAACAGACAAATCTCTTCCAGACATAAACAAATTTCTAAAGAAAATAGACTTTGAAGTCAGATTTATTTCAGTTGTTAATATATTTTGGAAGCATTATTAGAAGGATTAAAGACTTAATTTTTATTTTTTTTATTTTCACTGAGCTAATCTAATTCAAACGATTATATATGAAAGTCTTCATGACAGTTCATTTTTATATGAAAGTCTTCAAGATACCCAGAAAACAAATCAGGCTCATATGACAGAATACCACGGTCATACAGAAAGTTGGGTCTTGGGGAAAAATAGAGAAAGGGGGAGAAAAGAAAACAAGAATACATAACCAAAGCATGGAAAATGGCAGCATTGTAAGACTGATTAAAAAAATTAAATATTTTTCAAATTTGAAGTGAAGTATTTCGTTAGGCATTTTCTGTTTCAAAAGAAGAGAAGCTTTTTCATACTGATGTTGTTACCTTGTTTTAAAGGACTGAAACCTTATAAAAATCTCTTTTCTTTTATTGCATTTACTGTCTGCAGGAGTAACAATGATAATTCAATAACAACATTGAGACAACAACCAAACGGACATTAAAACTAGCAGTCTTATTTCAATATTAAAAGATATTATTATTATTATTATTATCATCATCATTATTATTATTCTTTGGATTTCTCTTCTGTCTAATCTGACAATATATTTATAATAATTATTATCACAGTCTAAGTGAAAAGAAGAAAAGTTAGAGATAATTTTGTTAAAGCCATAGTGATTGTGATGTATACAATTGTTATAATTCCTTATTATGTAACTGTTGTAACCTAGGGACGGTTACTGGCGACTAGCTGGCATCTGTTCCCGCTAAACACTTGAACTCTCTGCCTCTGGGCAGAGAGGAACCTGGACAAGGCTCCACCGAAGGGCAGAGTCTCATTTGGGGAGGTAGACAGACCCTGAACCCGTTTATGTGGGTTCGAAAGGGAATATTTTTGGCCGAGCCCATGGGCTCAAAGAACCCACATTAAACCGGCCTTGTGCCACATGCAACTCTTGTGGGGGTGGGGGTAGCTAAATATACTAGGGAAGGTTACTGAATAGAATAATCATATGAAGGTTGGTAATGACTGATAATACTTAGGACAAGAACAACACATATAAGATTTGCCAGCAGTGTGTAGAAGAAGTAGTCAACTGCTAGAAGTAAGTTAAATGAATTCCACAATGAATCTCCAACTGCAGACGAACATAAGTGTGAAAATGAATGCAAGAGACTAGTCTGGAATTTAAATTTAGTTTACCAGTTCTAATTTCACTGTTTGATAACTGCTATGCTGTCCCCACATCATCTCATGATACAGTGATTCCTTGTTTATCGTGGTAGATTAGTTCTGAGACCGGCCACGCTAATTGAATTTCCGCAAAGTAGGGACGCTATATTTACAGTATTTATTTAACGTGTATTTGGACTTTTAAAACCCTCCCTGAACTGTTAACAACCCACCCATGACAGTACTCTATTAATAACAAGGACAACTGTTAAGCAATAACACTTTAGATTAAAAAAAATAAAGATTGTTACTGTATTCAACAAGATAGAAGTTGAAGTAGAATTTGAATGATGATGGTGATGAATTTGCTGCGCAGTAGAAATGATGATGATGAAGCTGATGATGACTTCTACTGTACAGCCGATAATTGCATTTTACGTCTCTTCAGACGGCGGTGCCCTTTCTATTGCTATTTTACGATTGTTTTGTTGTTCCTAGACCATGAAATAATATTTATTATTAATATTTTAATGGGTTTAATGAAAAAATTTAGGTGTTCATATATCATGATTTTTCTAGAATTTTCCATATATATATTTTAAAAATCCGCGAAGTCATGAATCCGCGATAGTAAACCGCGAATTAGCGAGGGATCACTGTAATACTAAATTAGGATCCTTGTTTAGCTTGATAAAGAGAAAACCATAATTATTCAGCAGTGAATAAATTTTTATTTGTTTAGCTTAATATTCAAGAAATATTGAACATAAACAAGAAAAATGTAAGGAAAGGTTTTGCTATTTTACAAGTAAGTCGACCATTCACCTTAGAATATTGCTGCCACATACAGGGTGGTCCGAAAGTCTTGTCACCCTCTACCAAAACGTGATGAGAACAATAGAAGAACAAGTAATACAGTTATACAAAGCCCATGTACTGGATTCAGTTTATTTAATTTCATTGACACTGTCATACATTAAGAAGGTCTGTATAAACACCATTTTCATAGCACAAAATAATCTGATGCTATGTCTTGTGTGATATTTTACAAAGCTGTGCTTTGTTAATTGTTGCAAAAGCTCTCCAAATGGCATCCTTTAACTCAGGGGTATTCTGGTATCATTCATGTGAAATTCTCTCCTCAATAATACCCCACACAGTGTTAAAATAGAAAATTATATTATGTAGGGGTGACTAAACTTTTGGACCACCCTGTATGATCCATTGCTCCTGCTATATATTTAGAGATTCTTGATAAATTCCAAAGCAGAATCAGCAATATTATTGGTCCTGATCTGGTGGCTCAGCTTCAGTCACTTTCCTACCACCTTAATGTAGCTTCCCTCTGCTTTTTTAGAAATAATTTCATGGTAATTGTTCAGATGTGCTCTTCACTGACCTAGACTTTATAAATTTACGCGCAGTACTAGACTAGATTGGCTACTAGGTTTCATCAATTTACAGTTGAATTGGCTAGATGTAACTCTAATTTTTATGCTGACAGTTTCTTTTCTCACACTTCTCACTTGTGGAACACTCTTCTGGCACTAAACTTTCCAGTCAACTTTGATCTTCAAAAATTTCAATCCAATGTCAATCATTATCTACTGTTTCCCAGAAAGTTTCTATTGTTCTCATTCCTTAATAATGTTTCTGTTTTATAATTCTTTCACATCCTGTAAACCTTGTGTCTTAGTGGCTTTACTGCCACTAAAACACAAGGGGTAAATTTAATGAAGAAAAAAAAAGTATCACATGCAACAGTTCCCTGGGTGAGC
Organism: Acanthosepion pharaonis; assembly: GCA_903632075.3. NCBI lineage: Eukaryota > Metazoa > Mollusca > Cephalopoda > Sepiida > Sepiidae > Acanthosepion > Acanthosepion pharaonis. The sequence continues at coordinate 1,883,562 of CAHIKZ030004932.1, read as the reverse complement.
GAATCATACCTAACAATTGCACAAACTGATAATCCTAATTTAGAATTGTAAATTGGATACCTACATAAACCCCCATGAAAAACTGTACATTTAAACAGTGATATCTAACCACTATATGCACATGGCCAAGTGATTAGAACGTTCAGTTTCTGACCATGAAATTCAGGTTTGAATCTCACAATGGTTGATTTGTCAGGAAGATGATTTCTTGCTGTTATTGGCCTTATATGTTGAGGCAATCCTAGTGTATGGCACCTTTGGAAAGTGACTGAAAACCAGACTGCTCGTTGAAACTAGCCTTGTCAATGAAATTGGGTGGATGGAACTATTTGGGAGCCATCAATGATTGTGCTAGCACAAAATCACAAGTCATCGTGACCGAAGGTTTGAGCATACTGACTTGGTTCAAACTGTTGATCATACCAGATAATGCTTTCTTTCCCAGAAAATGTAACTAAGAATCAACAGTAAATACATACAATCTCTGTATGTTACTTTATATACTGTCCTATCAGTCACCCATTTTGACTTTTACTAGAACAGTTCACTAAATGAGAAGCTAATACTTGATAACTATCTAAACCATGTAACAAGTAGAACACTTCCCTGGGTGATACTTAACAATTATACAAAACATGATAATTCTAGTTTAGCCGTGTAGATTAGATACCTATATATAATCTTTCATGAAAACCCAGATATTTGAACATTTCAAAACAAAAGACCCTTCTGAACCTCTACTTACCGTCCTACCAGTCTCCTACCACTCTTCGGCAAAGTCTTTGAAGCTTTAATCAACGCCAAAGTGGTTATGCACCTTACATCCCATAATCTGTTCTCCGACAAGCAATATGGTTTCCGCTTTGCCCATTCTACAGCTCATGTGCTTACAGCCATCACTGAAATTGTTTACCAAGCACTTCATAATAATGGAGAAGCTCATACCATGGCTTTTGATATCTCCAAAGCGTTTGATAGGGTTTGACATACCGGCCTTCTTCACAAGCTTCAGGGTTATGAAATTACAGGTTGATTGTTTGACTTAATACAATCATTCCTGTCAAACCGTGCACTGAAGGTCGTTCTCAATGGATTCTCCTCCAGCTCCTATCCCACGAACGCAGGTGTTCCCCAAGGCTCTATCTTTGGCCCTACTCTGTTCCTTATCTTCATTAATAATCTTCCTGATGTCATAGGTTCCCAAGTAGGCATCTATGTGGACAATACTACTATTTACTCCTGCCTCAAAAACAAATCTAGTGTTGCCGACAAAACTAACCTGGCTGTTTATCTTGAAAAGGACCTCCAATCGGTTGTGGACTGGGGCAGGAATTGACTGGTTAACTTTAATGCCTCAAAAACAAAACTGCTCTCTATTACTCACCAGAGAGAACCATCCCTGTCTCCCATTAGAATGTCTGATGCTCAACTCCAAGAGAGCACCTCTTTGCAACTCATCAGTCTCACATTGTCCGCTGATCTGAGATGGAATAAATACATTGAGTTAATAGCTTTGTCCACCACTAGGAAAGCTGGATCACTGTGCTGCACCAGGAAATTTTTCTTGCCAGAGTCGATCCTTCAAATCTACAAATTAACCATTCACCCTTGCATGGAGTATTGCTGCTATATATGGTCTGGAGCCCCTTCTAATTGTCTCAAGGTCCTTGATAAAATACAAAGACAGATATGCAATGTAATTGGCCCTGATCTGGCATCTCATCTGCAGTTTCTCTCTCACAGATATGCCGTTGCCTCCCTCTGTCTTTTTTACAAATACTTTCATGGTAACTTTCACTGGTTCCCAGACTTCATGAATTTAAGTGTTCAACTAGGCTGGCATCTCGCTCTCACCCTTTCACTGTCAAAACTGTTAAATGTAGCCGTCTCTTCTACTCCAATAGCTTCATGTCTCACACTTCTCGCCTGTGGAACTCCCTCCCCATTTCTTGTTTTCCTGATAGCTATAATCTCCAACTATTCAAATGTAACGTCAATCGACATCTCCAGATGCCCTGATCTATTCCCTAATCTTCTTTTCATCCTTTCCTCTATCACTTCTCTTTGTTCTCGCTCCAACACTCTAACCCCTTGCATGCTAGTGGCTTCCCATCTTACTAGGGGTTGAATGCTTAAAAAAAATACATTAGAACATATTTAATTTTAAAGAATAATGTTCGATGACCAAAAGAATTGATTGATTGATTTACCTAATGGCACATTAACTCCTTATTGATCATTTAATACTGAAATTTAATTTTCTTGGGAGCTTTTAACTATTAAATATATATATGTTGTTCTGTTTTCACAATTGAATACATGGTAGATGATACTCAGCTTTTGTGCATATACATGTTTGTGCGGACACAATTACTAGAGGCAGTGATGTGTGTGTTTTATGCTGTTGTTTTGTTGAAGTTATATTTTGGAATACAGTTGATTTCTACAGAAATTATAGGATATTATATAGAGTAATGTCATCAAAAGGTTCTTCCATATTGGCTGTTTAGTTGATTGTGCTTATCAGCACACCAACTGCCATGGCCACCCAATGCTGAAATTTAAACATTCCCAACACAAGTTTATGGCTTCAACTAAATATATTTTGAAACTAGCTGAATTACCTGTGCCTTGCTGCATGTCACACATTTTTTTCGTAAGAAAATGATGACTGATTTTAAATCGTTGTTAAAATTTGTGGAAAAAAATGATGCATTTCAATATTACTCAATGATCTTGCCAATGTGACCTCCATCTTCTGGCTTTCTCCTTCTATATTTTGGATAGGAGTCATTTCCTTGTTCAAATTGAAATTTAATTTAAATCAAAGGGAAAAAATTTTCACTGATGGGGTTTATTCAAAAACGGTTTTTTCTGACCCCTTTGATATGTATTTGATTGAATGAATTGATGAGCAGATTTCAACATTGATATATGACAGTTGAATTGTCACAACAGATATGTATTGTAAGGCACTACCCACTGATTGGTGATTTCTTGTTAAACTTGACATCCATATTGTCTCATTTAGATCTTGCCAATGTGACCTCCATCTCCTGGCTTTCTCCTTCTATATTTTGGATAGGAATCATTCCCTTGTTCAAATCTAAATTTAATTCAGGTCAAAAGGATAATATTTTCAGTAGGGTGTTTGTGCTTCCCAGGGATTCCTTTTGATCAAAATGAAATATACTTATCGAAGTACCTTAGGTAATGTAATTTCAAAATATATATGGTTATTTCTATCGCCAAAACCCTAGGAGAAGTACATACAGAGGCTACAGTTTTATATATATATAGAAGATTGTTTGGCTTCAACTACAGATAAAATGTATTGTTGTTCATTTTTCTATAAATATGTAATGTTGGTAATTTTTTATATAAAAGGCATTGCTTATATTTTTACAATAAAAATGTATTTTTATAGCTTCATACTGTTTTGTTTGGTGGGGGTCACTATTTCCCCATAGCTGAGACCCTAACAGATGCTACTAACCCAGTTTAGGGTGGATCTGGGAACAACAGTAATTAAGAGGTGTTTCCATGCTCCTCAAAATCTTCCAATTTTCTAATCAGGGGCCTTGCTGCCAAATGTAGTTTATCGTCATACCCAGAACTAGGAACAAAAAAAAGCAGCAGTTTTTGCCCTTATTGTGATGGTCATTCAGCCACTGAAATTTCAAGAATGATTACCGGAACAGAGCTTTCTAGATGTTTCAAACTGCTTTTGCCATTTTCCTTTTAGTTTCAGCCTTACATCTTTAATTGTTTTTGGTTGATTGTCAGGATCTTTGGTATCAACAAAATGCTTTGATCACAGCGCAGTGTATGTTCTCCTCTTTGCCATATGGAGGAAGGTTTGGTAGATACTGACACTGGCACAATTATCCTTGGCCCATATGTATACACATGGCCATCCTACTGACCTTACGCTGACAGTCATTGCTATATGTGATTGATTTGCTTTTTATGGCTTATCAACCCTTTCTGGGTTATTTAAAACTGAAACTTTGGTTTGGTTTGTTTTATGGCATATCAACCCATTGGGTCATTTAATGCCAAAATTTAATATTTTTCTAAATCTTGTATTTAAACTGTCAAAAAAATGTCATTTTAAATAGTAAGACTACTGTTAACCATCATTATATTAATTCCTTTTAATTATATTTTTGAGATCAGTTTAATTTCCCTTAGGCAATGGGATATGTAAAATGAATCAGTATTTTGAAAAGGTTCTTTTAAGTTTCTTGTTTGGTAGTATTTTAACTGAATGGGCTATGGTAGTGTGCCCAATATGTAGCCTAGACATAATAACAACTATATTACTGCTGGTTTTTAAATTCATTTAATTTCTCTTAGGCAATGGAATATGTAAAATGAATCAGTATTTTGAAAGGGTTTTTGTTGTTTCGTAGTATTTTAAGCAGGTTGAATTAAAATTGCTGCTGTTTGTCAATACGTGTTTTGTGGTGAATGGCTCTCGGTAAGCCACACATACTGGAAGATCTTCCTTTTTTAGGATATACTATTGAAATTATTACAAAGTCGCTAACTGGGTGCCCTGTGATTGGATGAAAAACAACCAATCACAGGCTACCTTTTTAGATTTTCACCAAACCCCCACGAGAGCGGTTTTTACAAACTCTCTTCCTCTTTTGCTTCTTGGGACCCTCAGAGACAACATGTTCCCCTTCTGCACTCTCCGTCATCTAAACACCAGGACACGTGTGTGGATTTATACAGCAACTGAAGCACAGAAGTCAAGACTCTATTTTCTTCAACCCAGCCAAATGACACAGGAAATATAAAACTGTTAAAAGGACGCATCTTTCAGATAAGTTCCACAAACCCGACTGTTTGCAATGAAACTTTCCTCTCTTTTCCTACAATACAAGTTTTTTCAAACATTTTCATCTGTGTTTGTGTTTCTTTCTTCTTGTCGGCGTCACAATATTTTTGTTACCAAATATAATTGGGAAAATCCCAATAATACAAATGTGTTATGGTAATATGTCTAATATGAAGCCTGGCATTTCTGAAGCCATTCTCCTATAGTTGGTTTAATTTTGGACAGTTTATTGTTTGGGCAGTAGTTCCATAGGTTCTGTCACTCCTCTCTAACATATTTATTAGTTGTTGGTTTCATGCCTGTATATGGGATTTTGGTATCTAAGGTATCTTATTTGTCCCTAATAGCAGATGCCTTTCTTGCTGCAGAATCCACTCTATCATTCTCTGCGATACAATTATAGTTTGGTATCCAGCAGAAGAAAAACTGAAACATATTTTAGATTGTAAGAATAATTCTTTATTTGCAAGTGAATATTGCCTTAACAATTTTTTGAAGATAACAATAATTTTTCCACATACATGTCCAAATACTTAACCCATAACTGGGGGGAAGAGATAGATTTATATGTTTCCCAAGGGGATTCGCTAGATGTGAACCAAGTAGTATGTATCTTCTTTATTTTCAATGTTTTTTGACATTTGATCTCACCAAATACCCAAATGTTTTTTCATGACAAAAAAAAAAAGTTTCATCAATTGCTATCACTATAGACTGATCTGCTGCATCAAAGACAACAACTGAACCATTTCTTTGATGCCAGGACCTCTGTGCACAAATATTCTAACAGAAATAATTACACACCATTCACAAAGAGAAATTGCCAATTCATGCAACTAAACTCACATTAACAAATCCACAATGTCGGAATCACCAGTTCACAGTCCCCATACACATGAGCATCAAAATCTGAGATTAAATCTTCACCGAATCTCTTGCACTCATTTTCTCACAAATAACCTTGAGAAATGTATGAATCCATTTCTTCTCAACACCACCAGCTATGGGTTCAAATAGCAGGGGCAGAATGAGCTCTTCAGTTTATGAGAAGGACAAACACTGAATTTAGAATCATGTACAATGCCACAAGGAACCACTATACTATATTTCTCAAGACATCATGGTAATTCTCAGGTAGCTGTGGAGAGCTATGATCGCCTAAGTGAGGAAGAAACCAGGCATTAAAAAAAATGTATAACTCTGATCAACATCAGGGTCTTTTTGTGAAGTAAATTAATAAATAAGAACAATAAACCTTTCTTGTCATTAAAATTTCTTCTCCTTTTCTGACCAAATCTCCATTCACAGGAGCCATTTTATATATATATATATATATATATATATATATATATACGGGGCCAGTGTAAGGATCTTGTGCCTCCTCTCCAGAATCTATGGTACCCACTCTACTACATGTCAATTTTCGTAAGGTATTATTCATATAAAATACAAATTTAATTGTAACCTTTTGTGACTCAACGAACACCCATTGACACTTTTGTGATGTCAACAAATATTTGTTGTCATTTTCATAATTCTCATTGTAGTAGAGACTTTGTAATTGCAGATACAATTATAGTAACGCCATTGAACAATACTGGTGTCAGATGCCTTCAAATAACATTCGCACTAATAGTACTTGCTCAATAATATTTGTTTGAATAGTAACCACCAAATTGTAATCAGTATAGTGAATAGTATAGAGAATAGCAATCTGTATAGTAATAGAAGATAGATTAGAAAGCATGATCCGTATAGTAATAGAGGATAGAATAGAAATAGTGATCAATTAGACACTACACTAATTCCCATATATGCGTTTCCTCTATGGTCACATGATCTTAATTCAATAATGGAATCGCCAGTGTTTGCTCACTGGCGATCTATGTTCAAACTCCAGTGTCAGCAGTGACACTTCATTCCTATATAGTGTTATGGGACCTTACCCATAATAACATAATGGACTATTCCATACGTAATAAATACTGCACCTCAAGAGGAAGCAGGGAGTTCAGTCTGAAGTCTGTCAGGAGTCTGTCATTCAGTCAGAGCGAGCGAGTCAGTCAGTCGGGTCAGAGGCAGTCTGAAACAGAGTCGCGTTCAGACAATTACTACTAAACCTGATTGTTCGTACTAACCCTTTCTACTTCTCTGTATATATTCCTGTTTGTAATATATCTGTGTTATTTCATATCTGCCTTCGAGTTCTTCTTTATTGGTTCTACCTTGGACTATCACCGTGGTACAAGGAACCAGACCATAACATATAGCATAACCTAATTATTTACAGTAATGGATCATATGCAATATAGATGAACAATTCAACTAGAAAAATTGAAAATAAATACAATGTATCTAAATACAATTTAGAAACACGTCATAATAGATCATACCATCTTAAATAAATCAACAACTTGAGATTTTTCTTGTTAAAAAGTTGAATAATTTTAACACATTATGGATAAAAAATAGTGAATTTTATATTGTTAGATTTAGCATAAGCAAAACAAATTCATGGATTTAGACAAAAAAAAAAGACCCCTGAATGACGTCAAAATCTGAAAAATTTTTTCATTCTTTAATAGTTGTGCATAGTTTAATTTGGAATGTATATAAATGTAGGCAGAAAAAGGCAAATGCTGATATAAGTACTGACTGAGACACCCAATCAGGCACAGGTGTAGTACACACTGGCCATATATATATATCTTTCCTTAAATCCCTGCTTACACTTGTGCTTTCTTTATTTCTCTTTTTTCTCTTTATCTTGTTTTCTGTGAGATGACTTATTAAATAGGTCAATGTCTGGTCCTTACCACCCCACTCCCTTACTCTTAAATATCTTAATAAAAATAGATTTAAAATTATTCCTATCTCTCCCTTCCTTCTCTAATTTCGACCATATCTGTCATACTCCTTCTCCCCCTCTCTCTATATCAACTTACATCAACTTAAAACTACCCCTCAAAAGTGTATAAAAATTATATGTAAATTTAAAATGTTTTTTTTCACTCTTGGAAGTGCTGTCTGATGAACCAGGTAAAAACCACATACCTGGGGAAATAAATTATAACTAATGAATGCTTAAGGTTGTCTGTTTTCTATTCAAATTGAATATATATATATATATATATATATATTTATTTATTCAAAACTTATAACATAAATATGTTATAAACTCACTACAAAAATAGCCATTTTGTTTCAACACTTCTGGTGTCTTATCAAGTCATCAAGTCACTTGATAAGACTTGCTCTACTCTGTATTGAGCACTCTTTTAAGAATAGTATTTGTTGGTTATTGGAATTTATTCCGTATACACCAATCCTATACTTGTGTGTGTGTGTGTGTATATATATATATATATATATATATATATATAAAACACACAAGCTTAATTGATGCCAAAACATTAAACTGAAAATTCAATTCAGATCTTGACTTTCATAGGGATATCCTGCATGGTGCTAAAGTCGTTCATAAATATCTAAATTGTCTCAGATCAATGGTTAAAAATGACTTTGAGCAAATGAAACCTGTAGGTCTTAGTAAGGACCATCCTTCATCCAACCTCGTGAAATAGCACTACTGAATCACAAACAAAAAACTGTATCAAATAACAGAAACCAAATCATTTGAGGACTTTCAACAGCAGTAACAACTAAAATGAATGGCACATTTAAGTCGACAAAAAATAATGACATCACCAAGATGTTGACATTTCACACAAAATATTAAGAAAGTAGAACCCATCAATACTGGAAAAAGCGATAAAACATCTACTGGACTTGAGAAACCTATTTTTCTGAAAAATTATTTTAAAATAATGTTTTTTATAAATTTCAACCAAAAGTTCCATTTACTGCTTGATCAATGAATTCTGAATGTTTCCTTATAAGGAAACGGCTGATGTTACCATTACACTAAAATATCCATTGTTCAAGCATTATTTTATATCTGTGTGTGTTTGCAGAGACATGAGAAATCGAAATGATTTTTAATTTTTGTGAGCTTGTCAATAAGTTAAAGGTTTACAAAAGTAGAACAAAGTACAGGGAGGAAAAAAGAAACAAAGAAAAAGAATGAAAGATTAAAATTGGAAGAAAAATGTGAAAAACTGAAGTATATTAATAATGAAATATATTGACTAAATGAAAGTGAAAGAAGTCAATAAAGAAAATGATAAAGTTAATTTTGTATAAACATTTATTAGGGCCTAATTCTTTTGTGAATGATACTAATTTTATAAAAAATACACCCTGTATGTACCAGTATTAATTTATTTTTAAGAAATAATTATAATTGAAAAAACTAAGTACCCTGTACTCATATTTATTTTTAGGAAATAAATAATTTATTATAAATATAATTGAAAAAAATTGAACCCTGAATTTGTATTTATTTATTTTTGAGAAATAAATACAATTGAAAAAATGTACCATTTATTTTTTTAAGAAATAAATACAATTGAAAAATGTACCCTGTAACCGTTTTTATTTATTTTTAAGAAATAAATAATTGGAAAAAAAATGTACCCTCTACCCGTTTTTATTTATTTTCGAGAAATACACTTGAAAAAATGTCCCCTGTACCCATTTTTACTTATTTTTAAGAAATAATTGGAAAATATGTACCCTGTACCCGTTTTTATTTATTTTTAATAAATAAATATAAATAAATGAAAAAAAAAGTACCCTAACCGCTTTTATTTATTTTTTAAGAAATATATTTGAAAAAAGTACACTGTACCCGTATTTATTTAAATATAATTTTAAAAAATGTACCTGCACTCGTTTTTATTTATTTTTAAGAAAAACCTAAATATTTTTTAGAAAAGTACCCTGTACCCGTATTTATTTACTTTTAATTTTAAGAAATAAATAATTTTAAAAAAATGATAGCTAAAAAAATTAATATGGAAAACTGGAACATTAGCTTAACTTCCCCATCACACTTATAAATAAATTAATAAATAAAAATGAAAAATAAATGAATAAATAAATAAAAGTCTAGGAAACAAAGACATCGTCTCTCCCCAGTCCGGCCTCAAGACGTAAAATGTCTGTCTCAAAAAGCCGTTGCTTCTGTTACACGTGACACGGGTGGAGATTTCAATATCTCATTGCCATCTGTACAAACCATCTGGAGCCGAAAAGGAAGTAGGTCTGAGAATAAATATATAAGTGGGAAAGAAACATTAAGAAAAATAATAATAATAATAATAATGAAAGAAGAGTTAAAAAAAAAAAAAGGAAGAAGATAAAAAAAAGAAACGTTTTTCTACCCCAGGTTTCTCTTGTTCATTTCCGTTGGCTTTTCCTTTCTACAGTCGCTTTCTCTCTGTCTTTCTTTCCGAACAAACAAAGTAATGAAAAAAACAAAACAAAAAGGGTACGAAAGAAAAGGCAATGAGGACCCATAATAACGCATTCAATTTCTTAATACTCATACCGAATGCTTCATTTACATGGGATGTTAGAATAGTTAGCATGCGAAAGAAGATATTAGCTTTAGGGTATAAAGTGCAGACATAACCTCGTCGATCCTCAAGTGGATGCTATTGTGTGGAAAGGAAAATAAAAATAAAAGAAAGGGAATAAAAGTTATGAGAACATGAAACAAAAAATAAAAAAAAAATAAACAAATGGATGAAAGAAAAAAAAAAGGTGTTGGGGAAACGGGAAAGTCAAAACTTTAAGGAGAAAAAGGACACAAATTGGGGTAAGAAAAAACAGGAGAAAAAAGTGAGGTCCATTGTGGGTAACAAAAAACGAAACAAAAACAAAAAAAACTAAAAAACACGGGTTTTTCTTGTAACAGTGATTTTCAGGACCTTACAAAATCCCTTTCCTAGCCTTATCTTGGGTAGTAACCCCTAAATAAATAAGGTGACTATTGAAATGAAATGGGTTGGGAAGAGCTTTCTCTTGGTGGAGTGTTGGAAATGTCCCTCGGGATTTCTGTTGTTGCGTACGTCTATAAGTGGGGAAGAAAGGGGCTAAGGTAGAACTTTATTACCATTTTTTTTTTTTTGTTTTGTCCTATTTTGACTTCATTATTTTTTCTTTCTTTTTGAAATTTATATTCATTCGTTTACTTATTGCGATTATTTTTTTTTAAACATTTATTTATTTCATTACATTTATTTTGATTAATTTTATATTTTTCTTTCTTATTTTCGATTCTGTTAGTTTTGGGAGAATAAAAAAAATCTTTTCCTTTTCATTTTAATTTGTAATTTTTTTTTTTTTATCTTTTTATAAACCTATTTTTTATGTTCTTGCTTCAATTATCGATTACGCTCTTCATCGATTTTATTTTTATCTCTGATTTGCTCGAACTAATTTTTATTTAATATTTTTCTTTTCGGCATTATCCTCTGAAAGATTTCATTCTTTTAATTAAATTTAATACTAATTTTACTTAATTCATTTATTTCTTTTGTTCAATTTATCGATTCATACGGAAGCTACTGAAAAATTCTCAACCCGACCAAGAAGGGATTTTTATTTAAAATATTGTGTTTGTTGGCCATTACGTCAGATACTGGGAAGTGGGTCAAGCCGAGAACTTTTCAGCACTTTATGTTATTTTTACTGAACATAAAGTGGGGGTCCTTTTTATTTATTTATTTTATTTTTTTATAATTTCACCCCAGCAAGACAATAAAGCCACTAAGACGCAAGGAGTGTTAGAGAATATGAGAAAAATGTACTATTAAGGAAAGAAGACAACAAAAGAACAAGAATTAAAACAACAAATGATAACCACTGACATTGTATTTAAATTTTTGAAGATCAAAGTTGACAAGGAAAAAAGAAGCCAAAGAAAATTCCACAAGCAAGAAGTGCTATATAAGAAACTGTTACCATAGAACTTATATTGTTATTAAGTAATAAACCCTGTCACCCAGAATTACTACATAGCAAGGGATACTGAAAAGTTCATGCCCTGATCTAGAAGAAATCTCTCTATATATAAAGTTGTAGCCTCTGTCTGTTTGTTTATTATTGAACTCCTTCTAGGGTTTTGGAGATGGACCCCCACCATAACCATATATATTTTCTGAAACTACATTACAGAGGGTAGTTAGATAAGTATATTTCATTTTGATCAAGGGGGGGGGTCCCGCTCCCCGCCCACTGAAAAATCTTTTCCCTTTGATATAAATTAAATTTAAATTTGAACAAGTGAATGACTCCTGTCCAAAATATAGAAGGAAAAGGCAAGAAGATGGAGGTCAAGATCAAAATGAGACAATATGGACGTCAAGTTGAGCAAGAAATCACCAATCAGTGAGTAGTGCCTTACAATACATATCTGTTGCAACAATTCAACTGCCATATCAATATTGAAATCTGCTCATCAATTCATTCAATCAAGTATTGTATGAAATACATATCAAAGTGGTCAGATCAAGTTGCTTTTTGCACACATCCCACAACTGAAAATTGTTTTCTCTTTGATTTAAATTAAATTTAAATTTCAACAAGGGAATGCCTCCTATCCAAATTAGAGAAGGAGAAAATCAGAAGATGGAGGTCACATTGACAAGATCATTGAGTAAGACTGAAATGCATTATTTTTCTACACAAATTATAACAATGATTTAAAATCAATCATCATTTTCTTACAAAAAAAAAAAAATGTGTGACATGCAGCAAGGCATATGTAATTTGGCTAGTTCTAAATAAAAATTCTGATATTTGGTAATTTGTTCAGAGATTAGGAAGGGGGTCAGGCTGAGCATGTACTCCAAGCTATTATAACTAGGATGAGGTAGTGAAAAGTTCTTTATAATAGATTTCTACTGGACGCAATGTGGTGTATTGTCTTTCTGTTGTTTTTAAATAATAAATTGATACCCCAAGAATGATGTCAGTGGGTGGATGAAAAGTTCTCCGCATAACTAAAACAAAAAGGGATTTATTTGGTCAGATTTTGGGAAGTAGTTGGGCTGACAAATTTTCAGCACCCCTCAAATCTTCCACCTTTTTGTGGTGCTATCAAAATGTGTGCAAATCAAATATAAATATGGACATTTTTTGTAAGAAATCTTGGGATGAAGAAAGCTGCATTTTTTGTTGCAGCAGCTGTATGCATGGCAAGGTGGCTACTTCGAAGGTAAGTATCATTTTTAATTAATTTTTTTCTGTATTCAAATTCTTCAAATGTATGTACAAGTATATTAGGTTGATTCATAAATAATTTCCATTTTGGAGAAACAAATTGTAATGATGAAGGTATCATCTTAACTTCAAATCATACGTCGCAGTTAAGAATAAATTTGGAATACACAAATATACCTTAGTATTTGCCCATCAGTGGCAGCATACACAGTGGATACAAGAATAAATTTCCTAACCCTACTAATGGAGGAATTGAAATTGTACTTATGTTGGATAATATTATTAGAGTCCAAGCAAGGGAATATCAATATGGAGAAATATAAAAAAAAATATGTAGTGTTTAGGGTCAAGGAGTGACCAACAAGTATAAAATTGATTTTGTTCTGAAGAAACATCATTGCAAGACATACCCAGACTGGGGTGATCATCAGACTTTGATGCTTTAAAGTCATGAGGAGAAAGTAACCCTATGGCAAGATGACTGTGACTGAACAAAGATGTTAAATATATCACAATCTATCATAAGCAGAAAAGATAGGGAAAATCAGCAAGCTGGATGTTTGGATTCCTTAAATATAAAGTAACACGTGATGAAAAATGGTTTACATACAACAATGTTCAATGCAAAATCAGTTGATTGACAAAGATAAATGTCCACCAATCCCAAAAGCTGAACTCCATGGAAGTAATGTAATGCTGTGTGTGTGTGGTGTGATCACTGGGGTATTTATTCATATAGAGTTCATAAAACAAAATGAAACACTAAATGCAAATTTACACATCCAGCAGTTGTAATGTGTCCATAAAAAGTTAGTCTAAAATTGCCTTGGGAAAACTGTTGCTATCCTCTGTGACAATGCAAAACCACATCCAACAAGGATAACACAAGAAAAAAATTGGGAACTTGGTTGGTCTGTTCTACATCACCCACCAAATTCACCTGACCTTGTGCCCACTGATTATTACCTTTTTTGATTGCTGCAAGACACTTTGATGAAGAAAACTTTATCTTGGGAAAAAGAGATTCAAGAATTCATTGAAAAAACCTTTCACATCAATATCTACATTATTTTGCTCGAAAGGTATCGTAAAGCTGCCTGATATGTGCAACAAGTCATTGCAAATAATGGTGAATATATAATGGAATAAAATTGTTCTTTTATCTTTTAAAGAATGGGGTTGTTAAACAGAACAGAAATTATTTATGATTCACTATACATCCCAAAAGTCATGGAGAAGATGCTTCATATCGTGTTGGACACCTTCCAGCTAGGTGAATTACAGTAATTCAATATGGCAATTATTCCATATGTGGTTGAAATAAATCTCGAATTCTAGAAAGCCGTGGCCTGGTAACTGATCTCTCCTTTTACCTTCTTCACAAAGCTCAACAGGGGAGGAACTGGCTTGTAAAATTCAATACCTTTAAAACTAAGTAATGTTTCACCACAGAGCAGACCTGGAGGTTTCTCCAGTTGCAATTCACAGCTGCATTTATAATGAGGCACCTTGCCTGGGACATTTATGGGGACTCCAGACCTCAAGTGAAACTCGTATATACGATCCATCACTAAAGATGCTGAGGAAATGGTCAGTACTTTGTGCCGCACCAAAAGCAGAAAATATCTGACTCCTCCTGTCATGCTTTATCTTTACAAGAGCCAGATTGGACCAAAAATAGAGTACTGCTGCCACATCTGGTCTGGAGCTGTCTAATCATCACTTTCCAGCCTTGATAGGGTTCAAAAGGGTTTGCATGGCCTTGTGAGTAATAAAGTGTTTTCCACCTTACAATGCCTTTCCCACAGACAAAATGTTGCTAGCCTATCGCTGCTCTATTTTTATTCTCATGGTAGATGTTCGGCCGAACTTCATTTCTTAGTTGCCCCGGTCCAGACCTTCAAACTAGGACCTGCCAGACCATGTAAACTATATCAACTCATTTTTACTCCCTTCATATTCCATTGACAAGGAGGAAGTTCCACTTTAACAGCTTCTTCATTAGAACATTGTAGAACAACTTCCTAAGAGGATTGCTTACTTGATTGCTGCAATATTAACCTCTTCAATTCTCAAACCAACTGTTATTGATTCAACATATGTTAATCTTCCTCTATACTGTACACCATTGAAATAACCTAATTTAGTAAATCTCCATCTTGAGTGGCTCTTGGGTCTTTTATTGAGGGAACATTCATATAGGGCAAATGTTGTAGTGGAAACATTCGTTGGATGTTTTCAGAATACTCTTCACTGTGGGCTTGACAAAAAAAAAAAAACTATTACTCGCTTACATCTCGTCATTGCTCTGATACCTGAAGTCTATCAATGAGTACAAAAGGTCAAAAGATGCACAACAGAAAGATCACTGATCAATGAGGTCTTTTTTCACACTATCGGACACAACTCAAACCATGTGAAATGCAATCAATACCATCATGAAATCATTAGACCTCAAGTGGAACAAATATATACAATCAATTGCTAACGAATCTGGATTAAAGATCAGTCCCTTGTGCTGCAACAGAAAGTCTCGGATTCCTTCTGCTTTGCAAGTGTCAGACTGGACCAAAATAGAGTATTTCTGCCACCTCTGGCCTGGAGCATGGCGACTTGTTGACAAATTGGATCCATGGCTTAATGGTGTTTGCACTAGATTTGATTTCCATCATCAATCTGAAACAACTCTAGAACCATATGTGAGTCAGCGAACCCTTCCATATGTTGTTAGTCTTCCAGGGTTCAATTAGTGATGTCACAAACCCAGATGTGGTACTGTGTCCAGTGCCTTGGCATTAACAGGAGGAACCTGAAGAGTCTTCTATTCCCATGGAAGCTAAAGAATGCTGAACTGACCTGTTAGATATGTGTCTGGTAACACTTACAATGGATGTCAGTATGATTTGAGCCAGTGTTGCTTGTCTGTTAACACAGACAATTCTAGCTAGATGCCTCTGGCTGTGATTATGAAGGACTCTTCATTGGCCACCGTATTGTCCACAGTTGAGGGTAATGCCTTCCCTCAGGTGTTCCAGTACGAGTGTACCTCGAGAGATATGAAATGTACCCACAATTTCAGAAATGGAATTTTCCATCAGTCTAGCACCCATTATCATATCCTGTTCAAACTAAACTGCTTAGCTTGTGTTCACACTCACTCACCAGATGTCCAGAGCGCAACTGTTATAAATCTGGATATTTCTATGACATAATGGAAAGGCGGCACCATTTATCATTGCATAGTGATATCAGTTTCATATCTTTTATACAAGCCTGGACACTGAAGCCAACATCAAGCAGTGACAGTTTGCATGAACACAATCTTCAGGCCATGTGTATCGTATGGTAGCTTGACTATTTATTTATGTTAGTTAATAGGGCATTATGGGTAGCAAAGTAAGGTATTTCTGGTTTATTGTGTTATCTTAAAGGTTATTGGATAGGGTGGATGGTTACATTTTAAATTATTTAAATGATATTTAATAGAAATAATTATGGGCCAGAAAGTGGTTATATGTAGCTATTGTATAAGGATGTTTGTTGACCTTCAACATTATTTATTATTAAATACTTAGGTATTTTCTATTTATTCATTAATTGTTCACTTTTGATTATTATCATTGTTGTTATTATGATTAAATTTACAGGGTGCAATGGGGTAAATTGTCGCCATTTTATATTTTTTAATTTTGCACATGTGTGTTGTTTATTTTTTTATTTTGTCAACTGCACAGTATAGAAAGGTTAGTTGGGCCCCAGCTGTGAGAAAAAGAGCACCATAACACAATTCACTCCACCAGAAATTGGGAAACAGCATGCTGTACTGCTTGGCATTTGCGCCAGAAGCTCAAATACAAAAATTTCAGAGTTTTTGGGTGTCAATCGGAGGACAGAGGATTCAGAAAGAGTTAGATAGACTAACTGCAAATGCCTGACTTTGCTACCCATAATACTCCATTAACTAACATACATAAATAGTTGAGCTACCATCCGACACACATGGCCTGAAGATAGCATTCAAGCATGAAACAGACTGTTGCCAGGTAGTGTCCATTTTTATATTTACACACACTCTATTCCTGATAATATGGAATACCTTAAAACTATATTTTTATCATATTATATATATATATATATATATATATATATATATATATCCTTTTCTTCCTTTTGAAGGTGGGCATCACTGGCCAGAACGTAAAGCATGCCCACAGCCCAACAGGCATTGATTTGGATCTGGTCAAGATCCAAGATAGATAGTTAAATAAAACCAATGCTCGCAACACAATGCTACTTCCAATGTGAAACACACCTGTTTTCCTTCCATTCTATGTTATTAATAACAAGTGCTATAAGTGCATTGGGTATTTTAACACTATGTTGAAACTTTCAGTTGCAGTTATAAAAAAGAAATCACAAGAGACTGACACATATGCAAAAACAATACTCTGTCTGGTTGCAAAAGCTGCTAGTGGCACCAGGAGTGGCAATACCGTCTTAGCCACTAAAACTGTGTTACCTCCTGGTTGGTGGCTGATGAGGGCAAAGTATCACATGTGCTTTCACACATTGTAGAGAATTACATATGAGCAGCAATTTTTTTTTATAAATGATTCATTGAATGTGATGGACAAAAAAGTAAAAAGTTTCTTATTTAGTTTTTTAAATATTCTTGCAGTTTTCCTTTTATGGGAATGAAGAGAGTGTAGAAACTGTCCCTAGTGGTTATTGTCCCAAGTGCTTTTGGCAAATTCATTAGCCATTTTAAAGTGGTTCATTGCTAGTAAATATTCCTATGTTTATGTTTTATTGCATAGAAGTAGATGTAATTCTAGGCAGTGTTGGATGGGAGTAGCAGTAATTACATATTGGACAGGGTTTTAAAACACTGCCAACAAGATTCTTTTTTCCACTTTCGAAGAGAGTAAGATTTAGACTTCAAAAACAAAAACAAAAAAAACATGTACAATCTATCTATATATAAAATTCTGTGACTTCTGTTAGTCCATCCATAACACCCTCTAAAATGGCCATACATTGATTGACTGTAACCAAATTTTGGGGAGAAGTGCAAACAGCTAAGTGGATTCAAAGCACAGTTGGTTTTACTAGTGTGCGTAGGTTAGTACAAAAAATTTTCACTAATTTCTTTGGAAAAATTAAAAGTCCTATTATTTAACATACAAAATACTCCCACTATTTTAAAAACAATTTAATGATTAAAATAACAAATAATTATTTAATAAAAATTAAATATTGTTTTTTGTATATTTTTTCTTTAGGATTTTATCTTACATTGGTTTGCAAAATTGAATGAAACATAGAGTTTGTAAATATCAACAAAAATGTTACCAATAACTTTGACAATACTAAATACTATCAGGATTTCAACATGTGTCAGCGTGTTGCAAAAAACTTTAGTTATTTTAAATACTACTAATATTTTAATGTCTGCTTTCAGAGCAGATGCTCTTCCTTTTAAAAGTGTATTTCAAGAGTTTTTTCAGACAACTGAACTCATTTTTTATGGATTGTTATTACTACAATATTCTGGCTGATCTATTCTCTGGCCTTCTTTTAATTGTATAATCCAAAGAGAAATGTCAAACAAGTAGTAAACTGTTGTAAATATACCAACTAGCTCAGTTTTGAGGACTACAATAAATTAAGTACAATAAATTCTTATTAACTTTTTTGTAAAAATTAAAAGTTTTATTAATTAACATACAAAATACTCCCACTATTTTAAAAACAATTTAATGATTAAAATAACAAATAATTCTTTAATAAAAATGTAATATTGCTTTTTGCATGTCTATTACTAAATTGAAACATTGCAAGCCACTTGCTACTCTACTGATATTTCCATGGCAAATGTTCTGATGAGCTACATTCCTTAGTGAGCTTACAGCCACATCACATTGAAACACCAGTCCCTGTATGATCAACAAAGTTAAGCAACATCAAGCCTGGTCAGTACCTAGATGGGTGACCACTTGGGAATACCATGTGCTGTAAGCTTGGATGTGTGGGTAGGGTAATGAATAACGGCTCAGAAAATGTTAGCAATAACTTCAACAATACTTATACTAAATATCAGTGTGTTGCAAAACAATTCTAGTAAAATAAAAATATATATTTATCCATTTTATCCAAATCTATTTAAATGGCCCAAAATTCATGGTCATGGTCTAAACAAAATCCATTGACTTTTTTCTATTGTTTGAGCTGTTACATAATATCAATTGTCATATTTGGTTGTGAATGCTGGACAATTTCCTCACAGATGAAAAACAGATATGAGACAACAGAAATCTGGTTTTACAAAAGGATGTTGAGAATACCATGGAATAAACATGTGAGTAATGATGAAGTTTTACAGAAAATGAAAACAAAATATGCTTATATTTAAAGTCAGAAAGAGTTTAAATTTGTAAGGTACATAACGAGGAAAGATGGCCTGGCAAGTCTGACACTCACAGGACCTCCTGAAGGCAAGAGAGATAGAAAAAATTAGCAAATAACCTAACAAAAAGACAAAATTTACTCAGAGCTAGATAAGAAAGGAAGTGGTGGAGAGCCATGATCACCCATGTCCTGAAAGGACACACCACATAGAAGTATTTTTTGTTACATTTTGATGTTTTCTCTTCATTATTTTATCTTATATTTATTTTTGTGTGATTTCTAAAAAATCTTTTTTACTTCCTCTCCCACTATATATATATATATATATATATATATATATATATATATCAGTTAAGTACATTTTCCCCTATCCTGTGACCCCTCATCCACACGTGTCAGTGTAAGAAAATAGGGAAATACAAGTAACGCTCTGCATAAGAAGACATCTTTCATATACAATATTTTAAAACTGCTGCCCTTCTGATCCTCATCCACCCCAATGTGTCTCCAAGAACATGTCTGTCACCATCTGCTTCAAACAAACAAATTCTTTAAACACATTGAATGTTTCATTGAGAGAAGGGGAAAAAAACACATTATGTGGGAAGATTTGTAAATTTTATTTGACAAGGTAAACATCCCAAAGAAGGATGAAGGATTTTTACCCACTAAAAATCAAACAAAAATCATTCTCTTACCCACTTACACTGTCTAAATTCAAAATAATAAAAAAGAAAAATTTAAAAATATAGGTAAAAGGGAAACCAAACACATTCCTAAAGAAAAATATAGCCTGTGTTCGTATTTAAATATCCGTGTAAAATTTAATAATGGCTTAAACATTAAAAGATTTGCCTTCCAGAATGATCGAGTAGGGAATACGGTAAGATTATAAAACAAGTTTGGTTTAGGGTTAGGGTGAAAGGTTAGAGTTTGGAAAATGTGATTTGGGGTATGGTTAGGGTTTGAAAATGAGTTTGTCTTTAAAAATCTGAGTAAAAAAAAAAGAAGAAAACTTGACAAAAATAAAATTAATAAATAAATAAATGAAGAAAGAAAGAAAGAAAGAAAGAAAGAAAGAAAGAATACATGTTATGCAGAGGAGATAAAAGGATGGAATGAGACAGCTTGAGACAGAAAGAGAAAAAGAGGGAAGAAGATTCCTATTGTGGAGTAGATAATGTGAGAAACAGAGAAGGAGAGGGAAAAATAAAAATAAAATAAAGTAGAAGACAAGGGATTCAATGTGAGAGAGAGAGAGAGAAGGAAAAATAGAGAGAGAGAGAGAAGGAAAAATAGAGAGAGAGAGAGAGAAGGAAAAATAGAGAGAGAGAGAGAGAGAAGGAAAAATAGAGAGAGAGAGAGAGAAGGAAAAATAGAGAGACTAAGAGAGAGAGAATTAATTGTGAGGGGGAAAGAGAAATGCATAAAGACAAAAATAAAAATGAAAGATAAAGAATGACAATGAAAGAGAGAGAGATAAGGAGATAGAGAGAGAAAAGTAAGAGAGAGAGAATGAGAAATAAAAAATGAAGAAGAGGGAATTAAGAGATAGGAACTAATAGGGAGAAAGAGAGAATAATATAGAGAAAGAAAGAGAAAGGTGCAAAGAGGAGGACAGACTAAAGTCAAGGAGAGAGACAGATGAAGAGAGTGCAAACCAAGTGAAAGTGATTATAAATAATAGAATTTATGAAGAAGTAGAGAAACAAAAGAAAGAAAAAAAGAGAAAAGGAAGTTTGTGGAAAAAATGAAAAAGGAATTGAAAGAGAGAACGTAAGAAAAAGAAGTATATAGAGAGAGAAGGCAAGAAATGGCAAGAGAAAGAGAGAAAAAGAAAAAGGGCAAATTATAGATCAGAAAAAAGAAAGAGAAAAGAATGTGGAAAGATAGGTGAAAAAGAAAGGGAAAATCACAGAGAGAGAAAGAGAAAAAGAAAGGTAAAGTTAAAGAAAGAAAAGGAAGGAGAAAGAGCAAAGGAATATGGGGAAAGAAAAAGAAAGGGGAAATAAAAGATAGAGAGAAGGCAAAAAAGAGAAAAGGAAGTATAGAGGAAGACAAAGAGAGAGAAAAGGGAAAAATTACAAATAAAGAGAGAAAAAGAAAAAGAACTATGTGAAAAGAAAAGGAGAGGGAGAAAGAAAGGAGGAATTAGAGAGAGAAAGAGAGAAGAAGTATGTTGAGAGAAAGATGAAAAAGAAAGGGAAATCAGTGAGAGAAAAAAGAAAAAGGAAGAATGTGGAAAGAGAAGGAGCAAGGGAAAAGAAAAAAGAAAGAAAGAGAAAAGGGGAAAAAGAAAGAGGAAATCAAAAATAGAGAGAGGAGAAAAAAGAGAAAGAGAAAAGGAAGTAGAGAGGAAGAGGAGGAGAGAAAAGAGGTAAAATTAGAGAAAAAAGCAATATGTGGAAAGAGATGGGGCAGGGAAAAGAAAGAGAAAGTTAAAGTCAAAAAGAGAAATGGAAATATGTGGAAGGAGAAAGAAAAGGGAAATTAGAGAGAGAAAGAGAAAAGGAATTATGTGGAAAGTGAAGGAGCAAGGGGAAAAAAAAAGAAAGAAAAGGAAAGAGAAAAGGGATATATGAAAAGAGAAAGGGAAAAATAAAGTGAATCAAAGATAGAAAGGGGACAAGACCAAGAAAGAGAAAAGGAAGTATTGAAGAAGAGAAAAAGAGAAGTATGGGGAAAGAGATGGAGTAGGGAAAAGAAAGATAAAGTTAAAGTGAGAAAGAGAAATGGAAATATGTGGAAGGAGAAGGAGAAAGAAAGGTTGAATTAGAGAGAGAAAGAGAATAGATGGAAAAAGAGAAAGAAAGACATATATAGAGAGGGGAATGTTTGGAAAACATCTGCTATTTAATAGCAACAATTATAGAAAAACATTAAATCTGAGTGTTATCCTTGAAAATCTGGATGCAAAATAAAAAATGTGAAAATGAAAGCAGAAGAAATAAGATAAAATTAAAATGTCTAGATTCATATTACAGAAAATATCAAAGACAGGAATAAAGAACGGCATATGAAATAAAGGAAGTTCTTAGAGAGGAGAACTAAAAGGAAATAAATTAAAACAGAACAAAATAAACCATTTAAATAAAGAAAACAGTAAAGAGGTAAAAGAAAGAAAGCATAAAAGCTATGAACTGAAGACTTGATAAAGAAAGAAGAAAAAAAACGAGAAAAGTAGCTTAATATTTTTTGAAAGAAAGGAAACATTGTAGAAAGAAAAAAAAGAAATACGACAGAAAACCCGAAGCAAAGAAAAAAAAAAATTACTAAAACAAAACAAAAATAAGAAAGAAAAGGATAAGAATAGTGGCTTGTGTCCAACTCTCGGATTAGATTAAATGTTATCACACTGACTGTCAACATTGCAATGGCACAGATCCGCTTGGTTGATAAGTATTGAACCAGAGTAAAAAAAAGAATGAGAACAACTAGTCATATTGGAAGACATCTGACAAAGAGAGATAGAGTGAAGAAGGGAGAAACGCACGGGCTATGACGGGCTGGGGGGAGGTGCTAGAAGAGAACAGGGGAAAATCTGTTAGAAGCGATTTTCAACATGGCTGACAAAATAGACAAGCACATCTATCTCGTTAATATTTCGCGTGGGCATGATATACAGACTTGGATGGCAGCGGACATGCTTGAAGGAATCAATCTTTCGAATGATCGCACTGAACTTTGCTGTAATACACTGGCATTAATTCTAGCATTGCAGAGATGCTAAGTAAGTATGGCTTTGGTTCCCGGAGATTCAGGCGGAGGGAAGTTAGGGGTCCGGGCATGGTGGCATTTGGAGACAGGAGTTGGGATCGGAAGAAAATGATAGATATCAAATATGGCTGACGTTTTCCTAGTTAACACCACTATTGTTGGTTTGGTTGGAGCATGGCAAGAGTAAAGATGGGTGTTATGGGTGGGTTAGATTTCTTAGAGTTGATAGAACACACATAACAGGTGAAATTACAGGAATAATAAAAGACTATTTGCTTTATGTAATGCAAATGTTTCAAAATTGATAAAGCTTATTCCAAATTACAAAGACGCATACAATGAGAAACGACAGAAATAATGAAATACTTATTGACATTATTCACACTCGGACTAATTAAGGCAATAAAGCCACTAAGACACAAATGAGAATGAAAGACAATAGAGAAATTGAGAAAAAAAACATTAATGAAGAGAAAGGACAATAAAAAGAACAGGATTCAAGGAGACAGAAGATGACAACTGACATTGCATTTAAATTTTTGAAGATCATAGTTCATATGAAAGAAAGAAGTCAGAAGAAAGTTCCGCAGGTGAGGAGTATGAGAGAATATTAGAATAGTACTTATGGTCATATTTAACAATTTTAACAGTACAATGATGGGACTGAACTGCCAGTTGAGTATTATACTTAATGAAGATACCAAAGAGGAAAGCTCATCAGAACAATTACTATGAAAATGCTTAGAGAAAAGGCACAGAGTAGCTATGTTACACTGGTGGGAAAGTGATTGAAGCTGAGGTGCCAGGCTGGGACTTATAATACTGCAAATTATTTTGGAGATTTTGTCCAGAATCCCTAGATACTTTTGATATAACATAAGATATAATATTAATAATATAGTCAAACCATAGATGGTCTTTTTGGGCTCTTCAGCATTGTTAACAAGCTTGTCTTGCTCGATCCTTTACAACTGAATAGTGAGTTTGTTCCACACTGGGTGTCACATACTTTTTGGCCTTGTGTCACATCTAAGCAATGCTTAGAAAATCACTGTATTTGTTGCATATAATAATCTTTTTTGTTATCATGAGGCGACATAGAGACTTAGTGATCTACCAACATATATAGACACAATTATTAAACTGACCCTTGGTCTAAAGCCTGAAAACTTACTCCCATATACTAGTTCAATGCTGCAACCACAAGGCTAAGCACTCAAGTTGTCTAATTACACACACACATATATTGATATATATTTTTAAAGAATTAATCTATTGTTAATATGATATTTTTATAACTTTGCACATGATTTAGAATAAAAATGAGGCATATGTTTCAAATATGAGTATTCTCTACTAATACCATTTGAAGTAATATATATATATATATATATATATATATATATATATACATACATACACACACACCTCTGGTCAAAATCTTAAGATCAAATACAAAAGGGTTAAAAAAATATAAAATACTGTTACTTTAATCAAAATATATTTGTGAAACATTTATGTTTAATTAGAAAATGTAGTTTATTAACAAACAAGTGAAAATTTTAAGCTTTTAATTTATTAATTTAAACAAACATTGCAAAAAGGATTTTTTTGGTTGGCCATAAAGATGAGATCATGTGTGAAAAGAACAAATTACTGGACAAAAATTTTAGAACAAGTTAGTGTGCTCATAGCTTCAGGCATGTAGACATCTATGTAACTCATTTCCAGTATTAAAGTTCAGATTTTAAAATGGCTTAGGATAAAATTTTAACAAAGTTCAAACAGAGCAGGATCGTTGAACTTCAAAGATGTGGTCTTTTGCAATGAGCTATTGCAAATGAAATTGACCATAGCAGAACTGTCATTGGTAACTTCATTAAAAATCTGGATGCGTATGCTTCTAAAAAAATCAAGCAGTTTCCCCTCAATAAAAATCTCACCATCTCTTGACAGACACATTAGGCAAGAGTTAAGAGATTCAAGCCTAGCATCAAATCAGATAAAAGTGGATACAGGTGCTGAATGCAGCTCTTGAACAATTCAACGGCATTTAAATAAGAAAGGGTTTAAGAATGGCTGCAGAGGCTTTGCCTTCTTCTTCGCCATAAAACCTCCCATTTACAATTTGCTTCCAATTATCAAACTTGAGATGTGGATAAACGGAAGAAAGTTTTGTTTTCAGATGAGAAAAAATTCAATCTTGATGGCCCAGATGGTTTTCAGTATTACTGGCATGCAAAAGATGTGAAGATGTCCCAAAAGAAATTTTCTCAACACGACACAGTGGAGGTGGATCAATTATGGTCTGGGGTTCATTTTCATACAATGGAACTCTTGAGTTACAGGAGGTAGAATGTCGTCAAACAGCTGCTAGTTACATTGACATGTTAAGAAAGGCATTGCTAATTACTGAAGGCCCTCATCTATGTGGAGAAAACTGGATTTTCCAGCAGAACAATGCTGCAATCCACAACGCTCTCTGGATCAAAACCCAATCAAGAATGTTTGGGGATGGATGGATGGCAAAGGATGTTTGTAAACACGGATTGCAATTTGAAACTGTGGATGCTCTTCGTGCTGCAGTTTATACATCCTGAGCGAGCATCCCAAGCACCCTCCTGTAGAAGTTAATAATGAGTATGCCAAAGCAAATTTTCGAAGTAATTCACAAAAATAGAGGATTTGGGGGGGATTTTTTCAAGAATTTTTTGATACATAGCAGAAGCACCAGACCAGATATGGCAACAATCTCCATCTTTATTATTGTTATTCCAACATTTCAGCTGTTGTTCTATCTGGTCTCCATCAGGTATATGATAATTTGAATTAGCTTCAGGGAATTTTGAATTGAACACTTTATGTAATCTACAAGGAAAGACTGTTTTTGTCTCACATTCCATATCTATGGATACTACATCTTATTCTTTTTAGAACAAACTGAGATCGATAGATTTGAAGAGACCCAGATAGATAGATATGAACAAACTGAGATCGATAGATTTGAAGAGACCCAGATAGATAGATATGAACAAACTGAGATCAATAGATTTGAAGAGACCCAGATAGATAGATATGAACAAACTGAGATCGATAGATTTGAAGAGACCCAGATAGATAGATATGAACAAACTGAGATAGATAGATTTGAAGAGACCCAGATAAATAGATATGAACAAACTGAGACAACATATATTTACATAGCACAAATTCATTTAAAAGATTCATATTAAATTCAAACCACAAGATATGTTTTGGATTACCTCCTCCTAATTTTTGAAATTGCTAATTGGAGATGTTCTCAGGACTATAAATATTCTGCAATATTTTTCTTGTCCTCTTCTCACCTTATGCACTTATTCATCAACATGCCACCTCTTGCAGAGAATGCATTCCCTTTAGGAAATGCATGAACAATACATACACACATATGTACATATGCATATTCACTCAATACACATACTTTGGACCATTAGGTTTTCACATTCATTTGACACACACACATTTTTGTCTTTGTCACTTGTAACCTTTTATTATTAATACATTATTATTTGTTTGCACATATATTTTGGTTCTTTACACTTCTTTATGTGGACTCATATCCCGAGTCTGCCATGTTTGTTGTGAGCATTTCAGGAGACACACTTGTTTATCTCTCAATGCATACACCAACCTGCAACATATGTCTGTTTAAGTTTTTATTGTATTTTTCCATTCTTAGAATAAATTGTTCATATCCAGATGAAAATTGCAGGTAAACTATTCTAAGTTCATATTTTGGTTCTGTTTTTGTTTGAGAACTTTCAACTGCCTCAGTCATTATCAGGAACTTAGTGATGGCAGTATTGTTGACAAGAGTTTGTTAGGTACATACTAGCATTTTTTTTTTAAACCTATGTATAAGTTATGTCATGTGTAGAATGGTTTCGTTCCTATGATACGGACGGCATTTAGTTTATGAAAACGACTGGGATAGTTGAAAGTCTTTGAACAAAAACATGAATTTTATCCATAATTTCAATCCAGATATGAAAAAAAAAAATTAAAATTAAAGAAAAAATGAATAGAAAACAAACAAACCAACATCCATAAAATGTTATCAAATTTAGGAACATCATTTATTCAGTTAACTCCTTTTCATCTCTTTCTGGCTAATACTGCCCTTACACCCTCAGCCACCATCATTTCAATCCACCACTTAATATCATCAAACCAAGACATGGGTGTGGTCATCCCTGGTGCCTCTTGCTCTCCACTGGGCCTAACAGAATGTCCTCATCAAAGCCTTGTCACATAATATGCCCAAAGTAATAGAGTTTCATTAGTACTATAGGCTCTCTTAATATATACCTTGTTCTAATGGTATCTAACACCCATTTACTAGTGCATCTTGCTGTCCATGACACTCTAAGGACTTTATGATATGCTCACCTCTTGAAAGCATCAATTTGGTATCTTTCCCTCTTGGTCAGTGCCCATGATGTGCATCTGTAATTGGCAAAAGCAGTGGCACATAGTAATTTCAAATTTAGGTTGATGTGGACATTTAGACATTTCCAGATGTTTCCCATTTTTGTCGTAGCATTTCTTGCTATTGTCAGCCTTTTCTTGATGTCCTGCATAAAGCTGCCCTGGGTATTGCTGGTGGAACCCAGGTACACAATTTAGGAATAAACATAATAAATATGTTTTATAATAAAAAAAAATGACATCACAACATCAACGGTCATGTGAAGGTACAATACTTTAAAAATGATGAACTTTGATCAAAGCTTATGAAAGCAAAAATACTCAGAGTTTGGATGATTTATATTTAAACTTTCAGTGGAAATCATGGAAAAGTCCGAAATATCAAAATAAATAAATAATCCTTATGAAGAACTTTCATTGGTGTTTAACCAAAATTATACAAATGCTTTCATAGATAGATTTGAAAGAACCTGGATGGATAGATAGATAGATAGATAGATAGATTTTAACAAACTGATAAAAAGATTTGAACAGACACAGATAAATATATAGATAGATAGATAGATAGATATTTGAAAAGACTTAGATAGATAGATAGATAGATAGATAGATAGATAGATAGATAGATTTTAACAAACTGATAGATAGATTTGAATAAGCCCTGATAGATTAGAACAGACTCAGATCAATAGATTTTAACAAACAGATAGATTTGAATAGGCCCAAATAGATAGATAGATTTGAACAGACTCAGACAAATACAGAGAGAGAGAGAGAGAGAGAGATTTTAACAGACATAGATAGATAGATAGATAGAGTTGAATAAACCCAGATAGATAGAGTTGAACAGACCTAGATAAAGAGATAGGATAGTTTTCTGTTTGAAAAGTAATTAATTTAATAAAAAAATCCTAATATTTGGTCATTTCGATCGGACTTTGGAAAGTGGGTAAGGTTGGGAACTTTTCAGCACCCCTCGGAGATAGATAACAACAAACCGAAAGAGATAGCTACATACATACATACATACATAGAGACAGGGTTTAATAGAAGCTGAGAAAATGAAGAAGAATAAAAATGAAGGTTGGTGAAGGAAGAGAACTAACCTCACGTAATGTTAAGGACACAAGATAACTGTATTGTTTATAGATTTAATCCAGTCATGCGCAATCGGCAGATTTTATGTGGGGGTTACGCCTAGACAAACATCCTATTCTTTTCTCTTCCTCCTGCCACCCTCACCCACAGTCATCCATTTTCAACACCAGGCAGGAGAGAAATTGCTGGGTAGAGGATCGGTGCGACTTCCATCCGACACTAAAATGCGCTCTTTTGAAACAACAGATTCTTGCCCACATAACCAACACTCCCCACTCTTGCTTCGGAACCTCAACTCATCATCCAACCACAGACACAGTTCTTGATCCAAAAAAAGATCAAAGAAACTGATATGCCCCACCCTTGTACACTTGCAGGGAAGGGGCAGCCATTAGTATTTACATTTATTTTCAGTTCTTATTCCTCGACATGAATCCAATGGTCTGGAGACCCTGCGCCACCTCCATAGCTCGATGAAGAATTCAGCCAATGACCCCTGATTTTCTGTTGGGTTTGGTGAGAGAGTTGGAAGATTGTTGCGGCATCAGGTCCATTAAGGTCAAGACAATTAAAACCCTGCACCCCGTTTTTCTTGCGGTCAGTGGTGCCGAGAAGAGAAGCATTTTCTTATCTCGTATGCTCCAATGAAGGCATACCTCGCAAAGCTCCCTCATCGATGTCATAATGAGGTAAAGTATCCCTTGACTGAGATATTATTGTCCCTTGTCATCTCCCACCCACCCACCGTTAGCAAATATTCAATTTTGTGGTTCTTGCCCTTTTATTTATATTTTTAATGCATTTTCTCCTTTCATTGTTATTGCTTATCTGTGAATTTTAGACCTGCCCCCACTTCTATTATTATTTGTTGTTGCTTTTATTACTGTAGTTGTTTGTAAGAATTCTTAGGTTTGCTTTTCTAAAAGTCTAAATGTCACTTTGACTCTAGGAGCTAAAACAGTAGTTATAATCAAATCTCACAAACCAGCAAATCTTTTTTTTCAAAATACCCTAATGGTGTAAGGCAAGTATATGTTTTCTCACTAGACCTTTTCTATCTACACCGTGAGGCAATTCTGAGAGAATTAGAAGGTCTACCAAGATTCATTACTGGCTGTCACAATCTTATCAATATAAGATACACAGATGACACAATGTTGATAGCAGACATAGAAAGTAAACTGCAAGGACTCCTAAAGACTGTAGTGAAGGAAAGCAAGAAGAAAGGACTAAACATCAGTTGCAAGAAGATAGAATGCATGGTTGTTAGTAAATGGAACAGCCGAACATACAAATTACTGATTGGAGATACCAAAATTAGACAAATACAATTTACATATCTGGGAAGTGTTGTTAGCAAAAGGTACAGTCCAGCATGCAAATTACAAATTGGAGATACTGAAATCAAACAAGTATAACAATTTAAATATCTGGGAAGTGTTTTAATAGAGGATAGAATGTGTGACACTGAAATCCAAAGCCACATTGGGATAAAAAAAGATGTCTTCCAAAGGCTAAGCAAAGTATTAAGAAACAGGAATATTTCATTAGGAACAAAGAAAAGAATACTGAACTATCACATATCCATGATCCTTTATGGCAGTGAAAGGTGGACAATCTCTTCGCAGATGAAGAATCAAACTGCCTGCATACAAATAGAAAATGAATTCAGTAAATATACAAAAATAGAAAGAGGTGTAAGACAATGATGTGTCGTCCCATTAAACTATTTCAATCTCTACATTGAGACGATTCTGGAAGAATCCCAGGATTCATTATTGGCAGCCAGACTCTTAACAACATAAGATATGCAGATGACACAGTGTTGATAACAGACATAGAAAAGAAGCTACAAGAATTCCTACAGATGGTAATGAAGGAAAGCAAGAAGAAAGGACTAATCATCAATTGCAAGAAGATAGAATGCATGGTTGTTAGCAAATGGAACCGCCGAACATGCAAATTACAGATTGGAGATACCAAAATCAGACAAGTACAATTTAAATATCTGGGAAGTGTTTTAACAGAGGAAAGAAAAGCAAAAGATGCTTTCCAAAAGCTAAGCAAAGTATTAAGAAACAGAAAAAATTTAAAAATAAAGAAAAGATGACTGAACTGTTATGTAATATCAGTCCTCCCTATATGGCAGTCAATGCTTGACAATTTCCTTGCAGATGAAGAAGAGACCTGAAGGAACAAAAATGTGGTTCTACAAAAAGATGCTGAGAATACCATAGACTGAACATACAAGCAACAATGATGTTCTAGAGACAATGGAAATGAAAAGGACATTTATACTTAACCTCAGGAAAAGACAGTTGAAATTTCTGGGGCATATTATGAAGAAAGAAGGTTTAGAAATTTGATACTCACAGCACAGATCGATGGTAAGAGAAGAAAGCAATGGTCAACCTACTTGGTGGATCAGTGTTTAAGAGAGATAGCAAAAAAGACAAAATTTAGTAAGGTCTACAAAGGACAAGAAATTGTGGAGAGCGTGATTGCCAACATCCTGACGGGACATGATGTAGTTTAATAGATATTGATGTACAAAATGAATTCGCTGAGCAAAGTTAAAATTCTGACCTAGTCTGTTGCATTCATTTTCAAACAAATACATATTGGAAAGGCATGAATCCATCTGTTCCCTCCAGGTAAGGGCTAAATAGCAGAGTAGAATGGGTTTTCTAGCTTTGGATAGCAACCAATCTAAGAGAAGGAAAATGGAATTTTTTACACTAATATTTACCCAATATAAGGTCCAAGAGACACTCAAGGCAGAGGATTACACTGTAGTGTTGTATGAACCTAAGGAAAAGCAAGAAGTGCAGTTCATGAGGTTACGTAGAAAAGATAACTGTCAACCCTAGATATGATTTGGCTGTAGTGATCAGGAAAACATCCTACCAAGAGTCTGTTCTGCAAAGCATCAGTTCTTGGTAACAAACTGTCCGAACAGAACTTACTTCTAACTAATGGTAATACAAACGGTATGAGGATGATTCATCCTTATGTATGTGATATGACGGGTCCCAGTTGCAAATGTCAGGAATAGTGGAACCAAGGCATGTAGCTCATTAGAGCTTGTAGTGTTTCATCAGTGGAAAAGGGGCTAGTGGAGAACGCAACAGGAAATTACTCCACAATCTTTCCCCAGAAATACATGGCAATTCACCTCCCAAAGGGACATGCCAATTTTTAAAAAATGTCATAGTTGATGATCTGGTAGTGTAATGGTTAGCAGTGTAGAAAAGAAAGTGTAATCATTGAGCCAAGTTCAAATTATGGTTGAATCTGTGGCATTCACATTTGTACAAATCAGTTACTTATGTGCCATGTGTGATAGATGCTTAGGTGACCATGTATCTTTCAATACATGACTGACGAGGCAGATTTATTTTTCCTGCAGTAGGTTGCCGTTTCTTTCTGCGGTAGACCAGTTGCCATTCAAGACTATAGAACCAGGTCTGTCCTGCTATTTACCTATAGCTGAGGGGTGAAGAAGAGAATTCACACCTCTCCCAAGGGTATTAACACATAAGTGAATGCAATGGATTCAACTGGAATTTGAACTCAGCTCTCCAATTCCTCAATCCAAGCTGCTATCCATTACTCCTCTGTGAACATTAAGAAAAGTATGAAGATGTCGCTTCTTCCTCTTTAAGATCAGATGAACTCTCTTGTTGTCTAACTCTCGTCTCTGGTTCTTTAACAGAAAAAAACACCGAATTTGAAACTGCTCCCGATTTTTCTCAGTAATACATGACATTTGTGAAGTAATGGATAGGGACTTGGATTGAGGAATCGGAGAGCTGAGTTCAAATTCTAGTCAAATCCATTACATTCACTTACGTGCTAATACCCTTGGGAAAGGTATGAATCCTACTCTTCTTCTCCCCACCAGCTATGGGTAAATAGCAGAACAGATTGGACTATAGACTTTGATGGCAACTGGTCTAGGAGAAGGACAATTCTGAATTCAAAACCTGCAGAGGTTCATTTGGGGATCTTGTGGCACACGATGTGCCAGGTTTCT
Organism: Acanthosepion pharaonis; assembly: GCA_903632075.3. NCBI lineage: Eukaryota > Metazoa > Mollusca > Cephalopoda > Sepiida > Sepiidae > Acanthosepion > Acanthosepion pharaonis. The sequence goes on along the minus strand of CAHIKZ030004932.1, from coordinate 1,850,854 downwards.
GTATTCAGCTCTTCAAAATTGTGGTTGGTTATACACAAAATCATCACCACTATAATCGTTATAATTGTACACATCAATTATGCGCTAATACCCTTGGGAAGGGTATAAATCCTTGTCTTCTACCCCCACTCAGGTATGGGTAAATAGCAGGACAGACCAGGTTCTATAGCCTTGGATGGCAACTGGTCTACTACAAAAAGAAATGGCAACCTACTGCAAGAAAAAATCTGCCTCGTCAGTCATGTATCAAAAGATTCATGATCACCTAAGCATGTATCATGCACGGCACATAACTGAACTGATTTCCCCAAAAGACAATAAATGAATCTGTGAAGAGCTATGATTGTTCACATCCTGAAGTGACATACTATTACAAAAAAATAAGAAATAAGTTAAATAGTAGAGTAGACTGGGCTCTCTAAACTTGAGTGGGAACCAGTCTAAAAGAAAGAAAACTTGGAGGGGGCCTGGGAAAAATACTGATTAATGTGTTTCTCCAAGAGCATTTCTGTGTAAATGAATGGAACAGATGAGGCCGGTATTTGAACTTGGCTTGCTGTTTCCAATTTCCATGCCGATAACAATGACTTCATGATACTATCGGCATGCAACAGTTGAGAAATTTGAGAATTTTTATTTTACTGAATAAAAGAAGAATAAACTTTAGGTGAAGTCTGAATTCTCATCCTCATTTCTTTAGGAAATATGACTTTGTATGATAGCGACTCTAACATTTAATCAATTCAAGCTAATCAATTGCTCTTTCAATAAAAATCTGTTAATAATAGCCACACAAGCATGGTCATGCAGCATCTGTCGGCCTCCATAAACAACACTTAGAGAGTTTTATTTTAAATTTAGCTGTTTGTGGTAGAACAGTATCTGTTTCATCAATCATACACAGGTGAGCCAATACTGGAATTTCCTCTTTTGGGCAGGATAACTTATGTACAATTGACGGTTGCCCATACAATGTCTTGACTCTACACACCACCAATATTATTAAAGCCAATCATGGCAATATTGTCATTGCAAAAAAATGTTAGAAAGAAGTTGGATTAAATGTTGGACTACATTTAGCACTCCAGTTCCTGTTTTTAACTTCAGGGTTTACACCCGAAGCATCCCAGGTTTGAGTATGGCCACAAAGTAGTAGAGGCTTGAAAGACATTTCTTTCTTTTAGATTGTTTTCCCTCTCAGATTAATGAGGTCCATCTCCCAAACTGCAATACAAATATCATATTATAATACTGCTTCTTCCTTCATTCCTTAGCATATATGTTATGCCCTGTCAATACCATCATAAATAATGGACTATTCCACTTTGGTCGTGAGAAAAGAGGGAAAAGACATATCAGAGGGGCAGTTTGGTTTCAGTCAGAATAAGAAAGAAGGAAAGAAAAAGAAGGTAGAGGGTGCAATAATGCTCTCATGTGTTTAATGTCTGCTTTAGTAAAATGAAAAATAGTTGTCAATTTTAAATTTTTCATTTGTATCATCTTACTTCTTTAAATAAGGACTTGCATTCATACTCATGTTTGTTATTGCAATATTTTGTTAAAGTTGTTAAGCTCAAATATTTAACAATGCAATAGGGGGAAATTCCATGGGCATTTTATAGTCGTTGAACTTGCAATGAGCTTATTTATTTATTAATTATGATACGTCAGAAAATTCAAATAGGAAATCTGTGAAATTTTCATGGGTACTGCCGCTTGATAATTAATGGATTTACTTTTTTTAATCCGATTTTATTATTACAGTCCGACTTCTTTAATCTGACACTTGTGGGATCAGTCCACAGATCTTGTCAGCTTAATCCACATATATTATTGCTGCATATTATCAAAAGTAAAACAATGCCTAAAACAGGAAGTAAAAGAATCATTAATCCTTCCAAACAATGTTTTTATTGTTTCATGCAATACAAAAGGCTAAAAAAGATTATAAAAACAATAGATAATATATACTTACTATCCTGAATGTGTAAATAAGTGTATGACAGAATATGGTCTGGGGGAGGTGGCAAAGGGAAGGAGCCATGATCGGCTACATCCTCAAAGGATACAGTACATAGAAAGAAAAGAATGTCTAAGAAATGACAAAGACAATATCACAAAAACACTCTACTGGTGTCGACTGTCGTAAAGTTGTAAACATTGTGTGGTGCTCTGTTTAAATTATTCAGACTATTGTCCTCATCTTTGTCGCCATATTTATTACAACGTTTCAGCCGTTGTATGCTCCAGCCTTTTTCAGGTGGCTAAAATGTTGAAAACCCTTTATATCACTCACTGGGGTAGACTGTTCTAGTTCCACGTGCCATGCCTAATGGATGTCAGTTATCAGTTATCTCCTGTTAATTCCCCTCTCCAAGTTCTCCACCATTTTAACCGGGTACTGAACTCACCATTAACCCATTGAATTTACTGCACAATGAAATGCCAAATTAAAGATGTCAGACTGTACTATGAATGTTTTTTTTTGTTCGTTTTTATCTATTTTGTTTTTATAAATATATGTATTTACATATACAAATAAATACATGTATTGGATCTGACACCCATGACATTTCCTGCTGTTTTCTTTTTATAGTTGAATTTGTATCTATTGGCCTATATGCTTTAAAAGTCTTTTTTATTATCAAGAGGTACATTTTCTTTAATAAGACTTTAATGAAACTACAGGGTGGTAGATATTTATTTCTCTGGGTTGGAAAAAAGAAAGAAAGAAAAAAGAAAAAGAGAAAAAAAAGGGTATATCAAGGTTACTCACTGAAAATTAAAGTTTATCATAATTAAGGCTTACAGCCATATCACATTGTCACACCAGGTCCTGTACAATGACAAAAGTTAAGCAATATTGGGCCTGGTCAGTACCTAGATGGTTGACCACTTGAAAATTCCAGCTTGGATGTGAGGGCGGTGCAATGGATAATGGCTCTGAAGTGAAGAGCCAAGTTCCAATTCCCATTGGAATTGTTAGATGCACAGACATGCAAATAAACTTGGAAAATGTATGTATCAATCTATTCTCACCCCAGCTATGGGTTAATTAGTAAGACATGTATCACTAAATCATTATTATTTTAAAAAATGACTCTTACAATCTAAAAATATTTTTTGGCTTTAAATAACCTGAAAAGGTTTGATAAGCTGTGGAAAACAAGTCAGTTATCATAACTGGTATTTTTACAAATACGACAGAACATTTTCTTAAAAATGCTATACTTATGCATAGTGGAGTAATGGATAGTGGCTCAGATTTAGGAATTGGAGAGCCAAGTTCGAATTCCAGTCAAATCCATTGCATTTACTTATGGGTTACTTGGGAAAGGCATGAATCCTTATGTTCTCCCCCAGGTATGGGTAAATAGAAGGACAGACTAGGTTCTATAGCCTTGGATTGCAACTGGTCTACTGCAGAAAGAAATGGCAACCTACTGCGGGAAAAAATCTGCCTTGTCAGTCATGTATCATGGCACATAACTGACTGATACTTATGCTGAAGGTGTGGTGAAAAGGAAGATGATATTACCCCCACAAAAAAAACAAACAAACACCTATTATGAAGAGATAGTGAAAAGTTCTCAGCCTGATGAAGAAATCATTCCTGCAAAATCTTATGTTTGATCATTTAGTCAAATTTTGGAAAGTAAATCAAGACAAGAACTTTTCAGCACTCTCGTATTTCTTGCTATTATTACCTCTTTGTTTTCAACTTTGTTCAATAATTGCAATCAAGGAATCCATACAAATTATTTATGTTTGAGCTATATTTTTTGTAATGTGATTGGCCGTGATCTTGTTTACGGTCACTCTCTCACAGACATGCTGTCGCTGCCCTCTGTCTTTTCTACAAATATTTTCACCGTAACTGCTTCGACGAGCTGCTTTCACTAGTTCCCAAACTGCATGAATTTAAATATGCTACTAAATTGGCATATCAGTCCCACCCTTTCACTGTCGAAACTGTTAACTGTGGCCGTCTCTTTTACTCTAATAGTTTCATGTCTCACACTTCCCATCTGTGAAACTCCCTTCCTCTTACTTGCTTCCCTGATAGCTATAATCTCCAACTATTCAAATGTAATTGTCAATCGATATCTTCAGATGCCTTGATCTAATTCTCAGTCCTTCTCTTCATCCTTTTCTCTATCATGCCTCTTTACTTTTTCTCCCACTCTCTGTAACCATTTGTGTGCTAGTGGCACACCTGCATTGCTTGGGGTGGAATGCTTGAAAAAAAAAGTTAAGTTAACTATGAAAAGGTTGAAACTTGATTTATTTTATAAAGTCAACAAATGTTACATGATTAATAAAATTATCATCGCCATGATCAAAGCAAAGGCACTTTAGACATATATAAGTTAATGTATGACCATAGAATGTTTTTTAAAAAATCAAAAGAAAATTATTATTAAAACTATATATAGAATTTTGCAGACAATTTCATGCTTGTAGCCCACACCCTTGAGGATATGCAATGGATCATTAACAAATTCTCTTGTGCATCTAAAGCTTTCAATCTGACCAACAGCATAAAAAAAAACGTAACTTGTCTATCAGCCTATCTGAACATTCCCCCAACTGTTTATATTGTTGGAAATGTCTTGAAAATGTTTTTTTCACCTATCTTGGTGGCATTGTATCCAACGATGCTAAGATGAACAAATAAATTGAGTATAGGATTGGAAAAGTTAGTTCTGTCTTTGGTAATCTTTATAACACTCTTTGGAATACCTGTGATGCTTCATTAAAGGTGAAAATTGATCCATATATGTCAGTAGTACTGATATCACTATGGTGCACAATCTTGGACTCTGTACGAACAATACATCAATCAACTTGATGCTTTCCACATGTGTTGCCTATGTACCATATGCAACAGAAAACTGTGTGATTGCATTAAAAACAGTGAAGTTCTGACTAAATGCAGTATGACAGGTACTGAAGCCATCCTAATAAAAATCCATCTCAGGTGGGCAGGACATCTTTCTTGTATAAGTGATAGCAGACTTCTGAAACAATTTCTCTTTGGCCAAATTCTAACAAGCAGTTCAGTTGGAAAGTCACTCTTGCATTACAATGACAAACTCAACTGATACAGCATACTATTTTCATCCTGGTATATATAGGTATACTAGCAGCATGGCCCGGCGTTTCCCGTGCTTGATTCAAAAATCGTACGACTCATACAGCAATCGCTATCACTTGACTTAAAGTATTTTTGCCCTTCCTTGCCTTTAAAGGAGTGCCCTTTGTTGTGCTGATGTTGCTACATGCCTTACTTCTTGCCTATCTCACACTGCAAATTTTTTCTAATCTCTATGCTAAACATTAAATCTGTTACAAAAAAAGAACTAAACAAAATAAACACAAAACGATCAGCTTTAAAAAAGGACTCGTAACTGGAAAAACCAAATGAAAAAAAGAATGTTAACAACAAATACTTTTTCATACCCAACCCAGTTCTGTGGAATCAGAATCAACGTTGAGTTTAAGCAAGCAAATGAGCCAATTGGAGTAAAGTGCCATGCAGATTTAAATTTTTCCCACTTGTGACGAATGCAGCTATCGATTTTTTTGCATGCTAGCATGCTAGTTAACATTCGTGTCAATTAGCTGTTGGCTCTCACGCTGGCCAATAGAATCTTCTTGCCTATTTGTGGCAGCCAGCTATAGGCTTTCACTCTGGCCAATACAAAATGGCTGCAAACTACATGAAAACTGCCATAGAAGCATGAAAAAATCGATTATTTCCACTATCAATGGAAGTTGGGAAATGCAATGTTGGTCTTGTCCTTCCTGCTAACTTGGAGCATGTGCATGTAAATTTTGGTGCAAATCCGTCGAAAATTGCAGCCGTGCATTCGTTACACACACACACACACACACACACACACACACACACACACACACACACATCCTGCCTTTTATAGATAGATATATATCCTGGTATAATAGGTATGATATATAACAAACAGTATATTTATTTTGTCTACTGGCCTGAATATTTCAGCTATCTGATGAAAGAAAAGATGTGAACATGTGTCCCCTAATGACAGTTTATCTTGCTAGGGGTATGCATGTTTCAATCCTGCCAGAGGGTGAATCTTTTCTTTAATAAGATTTCTCAAATATTCAAGGTGGTAGAAGAAAATAAATAAATATACTTTTTAATAAATAACCAGAGTGTCTATTCAAATATGAATATCCACTAAAAATAATGCTTAGGTGATATATATCAGCCTATCTCTAATCATCCCACAGCTGTTGATTCCGCTCTTTATGCTGAGAAAAAGTCTTGAAAACCATTTCCTCTTCACCTATCTTGGCTCTATTGTATCCAATGATGCTAAAATAGACAAAGAAATTGAGAACAGGATTGGAAAGGCTAGTTCTGTCTTTGGTAATCTTTTGTTTTGGAATACCGACATTGTTTTGCTAATGGTAAAAATTAATGTGTACAAGGCAGTAGAACTGATATCCTTATGCCATGGTGTAGAATCTTGGATTCTGTACCAACAAGGTATCAATCAACTTGATGCTTTCCAAATGCATTGCCTTCATATAATCTGCAACAGTAAACTGTATGATTGCATTAGAAACAGTGAAGTTCTGACTAAATGCAGCATGACAGGTACTGAAGCCATCCTAGTGAAAATCCAACTCAGGTGGGCAGGACATCTTTCTTGTATAGAAATAGACTTCCAAAACAACTCCTCTTTGTCCAGGACTTCTAACAAGCAGGTCAGTTGGAAAGCCACTCTTGCATTACAAAGACAAACTCAAAGACAAATTAAAGCAATGCAGCATCTCCTTTTCTTACTTGGTAAACAAAGCATCTGAGTGAAAGAGCTGGTGCCTGTCCTTCTCAACTATACAAAGGTTTGAGTGAGACTGACTTTGGGGCCAACCACATGCAAATATTAAAGCAAGTTGGCAGCATTCTGCTCATCTCAGTGGTAGCCTTACTGTGGCTTTGTTGCACACACTAAAGCAAGCCTTGTTGTCCACTTAAAGATACATGTAGCAATTAAACCTCATGGGTCTACTACATGATTCATTTGTCTAAAAAACACATGCAGGCCTCGGGAGACACATGTGTGTCTATAGAAGTTGAGAATCTCTTTATTCTACTGAGCCCTCAATTGTCATATTTTTAGGACTATATATGTGTTAAATTAAAAAAGGTACTTTTGTTAAGTTTTGATTTGGTTTTTCTTGTATGTGAAAAAGAGATTACTTTTGGGGATGTGTTTAGAAATTGTCCAAATGATTCTTCTTTCTAAGCAATTTCAGCTAATCTGTTAGCCATGTTGGATTGTGCTGTTGAAAATGCTATGTAAGTTGCTGAGAGTTAGAGATATTTTTAATTCACCAACACGGCCAGTACAGTGTAGCCATGTTCATAGTTGATGCTGTCAAAGGCAAGCAGTTTACACACTGTTTACAATAGCACAATCAAAATCATTGAAAATATAGTAAATCGATATGCCGAAAGAGCTCAGAATGAACAATCATTTCTATAATTCTTACATACACTTAGTCAAAAAAAAGAAAGAAATTTCTTGTTCCCATATAAGAAAAATACAATAAAAAGCTTAATAGAAGAAACTTGACAGTTATTTTTAATGAAACATATATCAGAGAAGGATTGCTGCCAAAATATATATAACAGAGATCGTTAACACCTAAAAAAACACGAAGTCTAGTAAATTACTGGAGTTTAAACATTTAAAGAAGAGCAGATATTTTTAAAACAGCATGCTTAATACTCAATATTAAAACACTAGCCAATAGATAAAATATGATTAAAAGAAATCTTTTGAATTTTTCTTTATTAATCAATATATAAAATAATATGTCAAGCTATTTTACATTTCTATGCTTCCCTTATAGTTTATTTTCTTTTCTCTTCCTTTTCTCTGTAGATGAGATTATATCTTGTGTCTTTCTTTCTTTCTTTCTTTCTCTTCTTCTGTTCTTTCTTCTTTTTTTCATAGGAAAAGAGGTTGTTTGTAAGTAAATTCTAATAATTGTAATAATCCTCATTTGCTACCACCTGATGAGATGTGATGATACACATCGAAACATGAATGTACTTTTGTAGTGGTTTTATACATGTTCTAAAATAATATCAATAGCAATATTCTTTAATATATTAAAGAATATTGCTCTATTATTTAATTGTATTGAGCCGTATCTTAAATTAATGTTATGAACGTTTGGATTTAGATTTGATTCATTCTCATTTCATATGGAGATTATATATATATATATATATGTATTCATCTTGACACAGAAATTACCATGTTTCAAAGCCAAAACCTAAATCTTAAATTAAACTT
>CAHIKZ030004932.1:1732500-1837500 GCA_903632075.3 Acanthosepion pharaonis | reverse complement strand
TGCCTCTTCCAGATGTCTCAGTTATCTCCCTTTGACTCAACTCTCCAAGTTTTTGTTCACCACTGCAGTAGCCAGGTATTGAACTCACAACTTTTTGAGTCAAGTCATGGGACTTAACCAGTATTTTTATCCACTGGGCCATGGGTGCTTGAGGACCCAAAGAATTATCAGTTCAATACCTGGCTACTGCATTAGTAAACAAAAACTTGGAGATTTGAGTTAAAGAGAGATAAGGCATGGCACGTGGAATTAGAACAATCTATCCCGGTGGATGAAATAAAGGGTTCAGTTCAAATTTCCAATCATCTGAAGAAGGCCAGAGTGTACAATGGATGAAACATTATGAATATGGCAACAACAGTCCAGACAAAGTAAATAGTGTAAGTATTTGATATATTTCAAAAGTTAAGGAGTGCCAGTATCCTATAAGACCCAACTTTTTTTTTTCTTGTGACTTTTTTACCTGGATTCTCACTGTCATATACAAGGTCCAATATTGCATAACAGTCCAGTACTCTTTTCTTTTATAATGGAATATGCATACACCTGTGTTCCCCCTCACTGGAATATGATTGGCTGGTGTCCATCATAAATACCAATGGACGTGTAGGTGAGTCAAGAACTAAGTCTATAACGACACCCATTGGACTACACCATTGATCTACACTTCTTACTTGCGACTACGACGCATACCAGTCGATTACTGCTACCGTATTCTACTTGGTTATAGTAGCCAAAACCACTTAGCTACTTCGTTCAAATATATCCCTTTCTGGGACATATCAGTTTCTAATCACATTTTCTTGTTTTTTAATCATTATCTTAACATATCTTAACATATTTGTTCTTTTTTTCTTAAAATTTCCTCGTTGTTCACATGGTATTCTCAGCTTTGAGTTATGTTCATCTTTTTTATTGGCCCTACCACTTCCTGTTCTGCTATCTATTTACACAAGCATGTTAGGTAGGTTACTCAATGTTTCCCTGTGTCCCTCTTACCTTCCATGTCCTGGGAGTTTTGAATTCCCCAAAATCCGTAGAAAATATAAGAAACTAATTCTTTGTGATGTTGATACATTTTTCTATAAAATCTTTTAAAAATTCATGCTATAAATTAGATTTCTAAAATATATTTTTGTGCTAGAAAGTTTTTCACGGCAGAATCCATCTTGTACATTTACAAATGCACTGATTAGTGTTGCCATATCTGGTCTGGTGCTCCTGTTGTACATCTTGAGATTCTTGATAAAATCCAAAGAAGGATCTGTAATGTAATTGATCCTGACCGGACATCTTTACTTCAGTTACTTTCTCATCAATGTCACGTGGATTTCCTCTGTCTTTTTTTTTACAAATCTTTTCATGGCAACTGCTCTGACAAGCTTTTTTCCCCTGGTACTGCAAATTCATGAATTTAAGTGTGCTACTAGATTGGCATCTAGGTCCCACCCTCTTACTGTTGAAATAATTAAATGTAACCACCAGTTCTACTCTAAAAGTTTCCTTTTTTGCACTTCTCACCTGTAGAACTCTATTCTGTTTACTTGCTTCTCTGTTAACTACAATCTTCAAAAGTTTAAATGCTAGTGGAAAACGTTAAGACAACGTATAATGTGTTGCTCTTCCGGAGGTGAGCATCAGCCATACTGATGGAAAGCAAAAAATGTTCTTCAAGTATTCAACTGTTCCTCTTTTGACACAACAGCTTTTTGCAAGCAGTACTTTCATCATTCTATCTACTGCAAGGAAAGTTGGGTCGCTGTGTCATGCCATAAAATTTTTCTCAGCAAAATCGATCTTGTATATTTATCAATGCACTGATTACTGTTGGCATATCTGGTCTGGAGCTCCTGTTGTAAATCTTGAGATTCTTGATAAAATCCAAAGAAAGATCTGTAATGTAATTGATCCTGACTTAGCATCTTGACTTCAGTCATTTTCTCACTGATTTAACATGGCTTCCCTTTGTCTTTTCTTACACATATTTTTCATGACAACTACTCTGAAAAAGATTTTTCTCACTAGTACTCCAAATATGTGAATTTAAGTGTGTTACTAGATTGGCATCTACATCCCACCCTTTTACCATTGAAATAGCTAAATGCAACTGCTACTTCTACTCCGAGAGTTTCTTTTCTCACACTTCCTTCCTGTGCAACTCTCTTCCATTTCTTTGCTTCCCTGATGATCTTCAAAAATTTAAATGCAGCATCAATTGCCATCTTGAATCTCATTAATCTTTTGGTCAATCCTCCCGACTCTCAGTCTTTTCTTTCACTTTATCTATGTATCTATCTCATTCTATCTCTTATCCTTTCTATCTATCTATCTATCTATCTCACTCTATTTCTTATCCTTTCTATCTCACTCTATCTCTTATCCTTCCTATCTATCTCACTCTATCTCTTATCCTTCCTATCTATCTATCTATCTATCTATCTATCTCACTCACTCTATCTCTTATCCTTCCTATCTATCTATCTATCTATCTATCTATCTCACTCTATCTCTTATCCTTCCTATCTATCTATCTATCTATCTATCTATCTATCTATCTATCTATCTCATCTCACTCACTCTATCTCTTATCCTTCCTATCTATCTGTCTATCGTACTGTGTTTAGATCTATCGATCTGTCTACCTATCTATTTCAGTCTGCTCATTACCTATCTATCTAATCATTTTCATATCTATTTTCAAGGAGTTGCTGAAAATTTCTCACCCCAATTCACATTTCTTTAATCAGTTTTATATCTATCTATCTATCTTTGTACTTGTGGCATTATTGCCTTGCTAGGGGTAAAATGATTAAAAAAAAACATTAAGTTTAGTGGTCCCCAAATCATCTATGGCTGATAGCATTTTTATTACAATCCCATCTGCACCTGTTGCTCTGTTCCTGCTTATCTTTTCCCTTTTTTTTACTACCTTTTGTCTTGGAACTCCAAGAAAAGTGGGAAGAAAGGACTAATCATCAATTGTAAGAAGACAGAATGTACAGTTAGTTAGCAGGAAGAACAGACTATGAAGCATGGTACAAATAGAAAATCAAGCAAATATAGAATTTATTTGGAAAGTATTTTAAAAGACGACAGAAAATGTGACATGTGCATTGGAATAGTGAAAGATGCCCTCAAAAAGTTAAACAAATTATTAAGAAACAGTAAAATTCCATTAGAAACAAAGAAAAGAGTGCTGAACTGCTATGTAATATCGATCCTCCTATATGACAGTGAGTACTGGACAATTTCTGCACAAATGAAGATGAGACTTGAAGCAGCAGAGATATGGTTCTACATAAAGATGCTGCAAATACCATAGACAGAACATGTAAGCAATAAGGACACATAATTAAGGAAAAGGGTTTGGAGAATCTCACACTCACAGGATATAATGAAGGCAAGAGGGGCCAAAGGAAACACCAGCTAACCTGCATAATAAGATTGTGTAAATGGAGGGCAAAACAGCAAGTGGAAGGAATGGTTAGGGGTCAAACACTGCTTTGAGCTACAAAGGATAGGAAGTTGTAGAGAGCCATGATCACCCATGTCATGAAGGAAAATGACACATAAAAAAGAATTGTCATGCCTTCTTGAGATAGATGGTGAAGTACTTTCTTGTCAAACTTAGAATTCAGAGGTGTCCTTCTCCTAGACTGGCTGCTAACCAAGGATAGAACATCCAGTCTACCCAGCTATGTAATTTACTATTGGGGGAGGAGAAAATATGGCTTCATGCCTTTCCTAAGGGCATTTGTGCAAAATCTAACAGATGTCAGCAAGATTTGAACATAGCTCATTTGTTCCACTTTCCATGCCAATAATGATTATGTCACTTGCACACCTTATTACTACTAATATTACTACTACTACTAATAATAATGATGCTATAATGATTATTATTACTATTACTATAAATAGAACAACTGTTATCATCACTATTGTTACTGCTTCTACATGTACTATTATAACTTATATAATTATTATTATTATTATTACTACTACAATTACTATTATTATTAATACTACAACTACTATTACTTCTATAATTACTATTACTACTAATAATATAATTACTATTATTACTATAACTAACATTATGATTATTATTACGACTATAGTTATTATTTTTACTGTTACTACTGTAATAACTATTATCACTATTACTGCTAATATAATTATTATTACTATTATTATTATTACAATTAGTATTATTATTACTATTACTACAATTACTATTATTATAACTCCTACTAATATAATTACTATTATTACTATTTCTACTACAAATATTATTATAACTACTATTACAGTTACTATTATTATTATTACTAATGATATCATTATTAATAGTATAGTTACTAAAAGTGTAATTAGCATAATATTGGAATAGAAGATTTGGGCTGAGTCTATTGCATTCACTGCCCACTGGAAAACCACCTATCCTTTTCTTCTTCTCCTCCTAACTATGGGTTAAATAGCAGGTAGACTGCACTCTCTAGCTTTGGGTGACAGCCAGATGAAGAAAAGACCTTTCCTGAATTTGAAACTGTGGAGAAAGCAACAGGTAATCACTCCGCTACCTTTCCTAAGAAATCATGGTGGTTCACTAATAATAAAGAAAAGGAATCTGTGGAGAGCCATAATCACCTACATTATGAAGTGGCATGACATCAAAAAATACATAATATTAGTATTATTGTTACTACTGCAATAATTACTTTTATTATTGGAACTATAATTATTGTTGCTGTTAAATCTACTATAATTAGTATTATTATGGCTACTATTAACACTATCATTATTACTAATACCACAATTACTATTATTATTAGTTATTATCATTAATATTATTACTGCTACTATAATTACTATTATACTATTTTTTTACTATATTACTATGATAACTTCTATTGTCACTACTACAATAACTGATATAAAAATACTACAATAATTACTATTTACTGCTACTAATATTATTACTATTATAACTGTTACTATTTCTTATTATAATTACTATTATTACTGCTACTATAATTTCTATTGTTATGGCTACTATTATTCCTACTACAATAATTAGTATTATTATTGCTCTGTATTACTATTATTCTACATACTAAAAATTACTAATTTTGCTATTATTATTATTTCAGTTACAATTACTATTATTCCTGCTATTATAATTACTTTTATGACTGCTACTATTATTAAAACTACAATAATTACTATTGTTACTATTATTACTACCAATATAATTACTATTATTTTTGGCATTATATTTACTATTATTACTGCTACTATAATTATTATTATTGATACTAAAATTACTATTATTAGTCCTACTACTACTATGAAATGGCAGTATAATTATATTGATTTTTATCCAAATCATTGTTATTTCTGCTTTTAATAACAACAAATTATTAACAAAAATGATTTAATTAACAGATACCTTGATTCACTGAGTAATTTCTTAAGGACTTAACGAAGTAGATTGTTCTTGCTTAAGTGTGTATTTTAGTTCTATGTTAATGGCTTTTAATATCAAATTACTAATTTAACTAATCACTAATTAGTATCCATGGCATCCATTGTATGGTAATTGTATGCCTGGGTCAAGCAAAGAGGTTTTTGTTTTATTTTAGAGGAACAATCAAGAAATTAAGTTGAGTTTCAAAATCCTTCAAGTAGTCAATTGAAATATCTTTCATTTTCTTCCATTGGAACTAAAACAGTGTTTTTGTTTTATTTCTTTAAGAAATCCAATGTGAGACGTTTTATAGGAAGAAAGTAGCGTATGAAAAGAAAATTAAGTTTCTGGGTCACAAATTAATATGAATTCTGTTGTTGGGTGGATCCAGGGGAAAAAAATAAAACAAAAAAAAAATTCTAAGCCATTCAGTTCCTTGGGCTAGCATTTATCTACAGTTATTAATCCTTAAATGACAAGAAAAGGTTTACACAAATATCCATGTCAAGTGGGTGAAAGAAAATGAGAAAAGTCACTTTTTTTAAAGAGTAGCTTTATACTCCTTGTAGAGTAATTGGCCATGGTTAATTGTAATCAGCAAAATGCTCAACAAACGGAAAACTTCTCAATAAACAATAAGAAAAAGAAGAAATCGAATAGGGCAAAATAATACTAAGCAATCCAACAATATATATATATATATACAAGACAATGCTATGTAAAGCAAACATGATAAAGCAAAAAGTTCATAATGTAGGAATGATTTTGACACACAAAAGGGGATACAGTCAAGTAATTGTAGCATTCTGACTTCAAGACAAGGAAGAACAAATAAATGGCTGATGAGGCCGAGAAGTGGTTCATTTTTATTGATTAGGAAGAAATCCCAGCATGCATCTGTATGATTTGTCTGTATATTTAGAGATTCTTGGTAAAACCCAACAAAGAATCAGCAATATTATTGGTCATGACCTGGCATGTCAGCTTCATTTCCCCACTGCCATAATGTAGCTTCCCTGTGTCTTTTCTATAAATACATTTTATGGTAATTGTTCAGATGAATTCTTTGCTATGATACCTAGACTTTATGAATATAATCACAGTACAAGATTGGCAGCAAGGTTTCATCAATTCACAGTGGAATTGGTTAGATATAACCATAAATAAACAGTTTCTTTCATCACACTTCTTGCTTGAGAAAATATCTTGTTGGCAAGGTTGGATTACTGCTTTTAAACAAAAAATTCAACCTTGCTCACCAGACGCTTCCTCTGTAGCTAAATAGTATAGCACATCAGGCTATGTGACAGTTGCATGTAGGATACAGGTTCGATTCCTATTAGAGGACATATTTTCTATGAAATTTCTCCAACATTCAGGTTGGTAAATGTTGTTAATAATGTTTATTATAAACAGAGCATTTATTTAAATATTTGTATCTATAAAAAATAATATATAAACAATAAATATATTAAAATAATTGTCAGACTTAGTCCATTTCACAATATATATATATATATAAAATTCTATCCCTCCACCATCCATCAAACCATTTATACTTGAACTTACCAGACTCCATCTGGAACATACTAGTAGAAAATACAAACATAATAACCTCATCCATATGTAAAAAAAAGATTAAAAATAATGGAAGAAAATAAAGAAAAAAGAAAAAGCCAACACTAAATAATATTATCTACGAACATGGCCACAATGTGCTGACTGTGTTCAGAAAATAAAACATGCCTATAACTCTAGAAACATACACACAATCCATACACCCAATTAAAAAACAAAAATAAACTCATCCCTGATAATGGCTAAAAGTATAGTCGAAAGTGCTCAAAATTATAGAACATTTGGACAATTTCTACACACTCTGTGTCCAGAAAAGAAAACACTTGTTCAAACACAAGAAAAATTAAATCAAAAGCTTAATCATAGTACCTTGTCTGTCATCTTTAATGAAACATGTATAATATATATATGCATATATACATACACAAACAGTAAAATGCATAACAGAATAAACAAAAAAATTAAACAATAATCATATTTGTATTTTAGTACTGACTGCATTTGAATTTACTATATATTGTCAAGGTATGAGTTTTTCTTCATTTTTTTTTTTCACTGCCCACCTACTTTATCCCTACTTCATTGCTTACACATTTAGCTCTAGTTAGCATTCATAAACTTGCTTTTTCTTGTGACAGGGAAAAATACGTCAGGTGATTAAACAAATTTATCACAAATTTTTTTTTACCTAAAATTTGCTTTATCAAATTCTATTAATCAATGTGCATTGGAAATCAGCAAGAAAGGGATTGTCAATGGTCAACAATGAATGAAAGGATTACTGTTAAATTTAGTAGTTTTTAAATCATTTACATGAGTAGGGTGCAACAAAATACAGAGTTAAGGAATTAAATTAGATGTTAAGATTCCTGATTCTATATTTTTAATCAGATCTTTTCATAAATAAATATTTTTGGGATCTATTATCCTACTTTAAGCATTTTCTTTGTGTTGATTTTAAACAACATTTATCTACATTTTTTTCATTATTTACATTATTCAGACAATTGTCTTCATCTTTGTCACCATATTTATTACAACGTTTCTACTGTTGTACGCTCCGGCCTTCTTCAGGTGGTTGGAATGTCAGACTTAACGCTTTATTTCGCTCACTGGGATAGACTGTTCTAATTCCCCGTGCCATGTTTAATGGATGTCAGTTATCAGTTATATCCTGTTAATTCCCCTCTCCAAGTTCTCCACTGGCTTAACCGGGTATTGAACTCACACTCTTTGGGTCCTGTCACTGGATCTAACCAACACCTTTATCAACTGTGCCATGTGTCCTTTTTTCCAACCACATGAAGAAGGCCAGAGCATACAATGGCCGAAACATTGTAATAAATATGGTGACAAAGATGAGAACAATAGTCCGAATAATGTAAATAATGTACATAATACCTCATCTCAGAAATATAGACAGATACTTTTTTTTCACTTGTACTTATTTTCCGGAATGAGATCAAGAAATTTTTTCCAATTATATATAAATTTTAGAAGCTTTTAATGTATAGAAAAAAACCCGAAGTTTTATGATTTATTTTGAAAATGAATTGCAGTAACAATTTTAGACAAATGATACAGCTCATCTCAATAATGAGGTCCTAGATTGAAGCCAAGAGCACAAGTATTCTGCTTAGTTCCAGCAAAAGGTGTGTGGGGGGGGCGTTAGGTTCTTCACCAAAATCTTATCATGGATGTAATAGTGACATAGTTGATGACAAATAACTAAATTAGTGAATTATCTAGTCAGTTTGATTTCAAGTATATGGAAATCTCAAGTGGTTACCTATTTACAATAAGCCAAGTAGAATGTTGCTTAACTCTGATAATAAAAATAGAAATTCACACTTCTATATATTTCACTTTTCTCTTTCAAATACAAAGAAACATTAAAATAAATTTTCTTCTTCTTTGAAAGGCAACAATGACAAAGACAAAACTTAGTTTTCAACATATTCACAATTACCAAAAGGCATGATGGGAAATAATTTTTTTGCATAAATTTAGATCACTAGAGAGAGAAGGTGTGAGAGAGAGAGAGAGAGAGAGAGAGAAATCAATAGATTTTCATTTATTTTGGATTTTATGTGATCAGAAAGCATAAGAACAATTTTTTTTTTACCTTTTTTTTTTTTAATGGGGGTAGCAATAAAAATTTTAGACAAGTGAAAAGACCCAATAAAATTAACACCATTTATCAAACAGGCAAATGGCAAAGGAATAATAGACAAAATTTGCTAATTGTAACGTTTGGTAAGATAACAAAATTAAAGTAAATGGTTCCTGGTAACCGTTGACTTAATTTCAATAGGACAAGAATTGCATTTATTGTACATTATCAATTCTTCAAGTAATCCAAACTATTTTAGCAATTTCATTTTTTTCTTTTCAGTAAAACTGCTTTCTGGTTTTGAAAAAAAAAATTTGCTTTAATTTTAGGGTAATGGAAAAATTACTATAAATATGACGTATATGAAATAAGACACATTATATATAAAAAATAAATCGAACGTAAATCATGTCAGCTGTGCATTATCATTAGTGGATGTAATCTCAATCACTTACTTCATACCATTTACCTTTTTCATTTAGGAAAAAAAATGAAAGAAAGGAGAAAGAAAAACAATTGAGACTAAAGTTTCTTCTTTTTTTCCTCCATTTATTATATTTTTAAGCACTGACAAAAAAAAAAAGAAAGAAATTTCAGAAGGTCTGCTTCATTAGATCACACTATTTCTTTAAGTATTACATTGGAAGGTGGAAATGAATTGTCCATTTTTATCGGCAAATCATTTAACTTAAGGAGTGTATCTGTGAATCAAAACAAAGCAAAAAATATGTAAGACATAGAAAAATATTTGGATAGGTGCAATGATAGAAGCAGGGGGGTGGGGAAAGAGAGAAGAACTTTAAAGAAAGAAAGAAATTTTTTTGATAGCAAAAAAAGAACAAAAAATAAAATTCTTGAAAAGTGGTCAAATAAACTCTCCATTATCCATTTATCTTGTACAGATCCATCATTGGCATCCTGAAAATCTCTGTGTGGAAAAATAACAACCATTATTTGCTCCAGTTAGAGAACTTGGAACAATCTTGGAGAATTTAGAAATGATTCATCAAGTCTGATGACTTGTGATTCAATTACTTCTCCTCGATCTAACTTCCTTATTGGCTATAAAAAGATATAATTAATTTAAATTATGGAACCTGTAAAATTACAAATGATGACATAATTTACTTAAAGATCTTTTATAGAAATTTAGTTTCGGAAAAGAAATTATAGAATGAGTAGAATTGATCTCTGATATACTGACTACAACCCAAGCACAAAAAAAAATACTTTTAATTAAAGCAATTTATGATTATTTTATCTTTTGGTCAAGCACCCAACAAGTTTTCTCCACTCAATAAAAACTTACTATAGAAAACTCAACAGTAATACATATTGTAGTGAGGCTGTGGCCTGATACACCACAGGGAAGGCTACAGGGTTAACATGACTCCATCCCATAAAAACCTACTTGCTATGGAAACCACAACAGCAACAACTAGTGTAGTGAGGCCATGGCCCTATACTCTACAGCGGAATCTACAGGGTTAACATGACTCCATCTCATAAAAACCTACTTGCTATAGAAACCGCAACAGCAATACCTAGTATAGTGTGGCTGTAGCCTTTTACTCGACATTGTATATTAACTGGACTCCATCCTATAAAAACCTACTTGCTATTAAAACCAATAAATCAGTTCCCCCAACAGTATTTTCTGTTAAGGAAGGTGCCTAACAGGATTAAAAACAATACCCGTCAAAGTGCATATATATGTATGCAGCCCATGTGATGATCCTATGGCACCATTGGATGGAGACCTTCAGTCAGTTATGTGCCATGCATAATACACGCTTAGGCGATCATGTATCATTCGATACATGACTGACGAGGCAGATATTTTTTTCCGCAGTAGGTTGCCATTTCTTTCTGCGAAGACCAGTTGCCATCAAAGGCAATAGAACCTGAGGTCCTACTATTTACCTAGGCGGGGAGAGAAGAGGATTCATACCTTTCCCAAGGGTATTAGCACGTAATTGAATGCAATGGATTCGACTGGAATTCGAACTCAGCTCTCCAGCTTCTCAATCTGAACCGCTATCCATTACTCCACTGTGCTTTCCCAACCTTACTAGACTGAACTCAACAGCTAGGGCAGTGAGTTCCCCTGATGGAATCAATGGCAACATGTTCATGACCAAGATAAGCCTTCAAGTTAGAGGACATCAGCTGGGACTAGACCTGCAGAGGGATGGGCTCCACCAGGTTTTTCTTGCCCAGGACACACTATGCATAAATAAACACCTATCTGGTTTTCAACACAGATATTGGCATGCAACCAAGACATATAGAGGGAGCTGGTCACGTTCTCAGCTGTGTAGCATCCCTACGACCTCATCTTTTAATGGGACTGATGATGATAAGTATTAAAATTTTGGCAATTTTGAAACAACATTTTAAAATGGGCCTCAAAGCTGCTGATGCTGCTTGTAGATTTTGGGAAATGAAAAGAAATGAAAGAATACTTGACCGTACTGTCCAAAACTGGTTTAAGCTTTTTATTTAAGATGGATAACTTGAAATAAAACCCAGAAGTGGACGACCATCATTTGTCAATTATGTCGCAAAATAGAGAAGAGCCCAAGAAGCAACACTTAAAAACTTTCTGAAAAGCTAAAACAAAACCTGTCATTTTTGGCTATTCCACTGTCCTTCTTTACGGCAGCAAATGTTGGACGATTTCCTCAAAGATGAAGAAGGGACTCGAGGTGACGGAGATGTAGTTCTACAGAAGGATGATGAGAATATCATGGACTGAGCGTGTGAGCAATGATGAGGTCTTAGAGAGGATGCAAACAAGGAGGAGGCTTAACATCAGAAAGAGGCAGCTGAAGTTCCTGGGACACATAATGAGGAAGGAGGGCCTGGAGAATCTGATACTCACAGGTCGAATAGAGGGAAAGAGAGACAAGGAAAACAACTCATGACATACCTGGTGGATGACAAAACATGGTCTGGGGGAGGTAGCAGAGGGAAGGAAGGGATGGAGGGAGGTGGAGAGAGCCATGATTGCCTACGTCCTGAAAGGACATGGCATATAAAACAAAGAAATAAAACTTCAGATTTCTGTCTCACATGTCTGTTTTTACAGCCTCCAGATGATTAAATTTCTGTATTTGCTTGATTTTGATGTCCCCAATTTGTAGCTTATGACTTGGGCTATCTCTTTTGTTGACAACCATACATTCTTATATTTAATAGCTAGTCCTTTCTTCTTGCTTTCTTTTATTACCTTCCTCCTTTAATAGGTAGCTCTTGTACAAAAACAATGTATGAGGTACCCACTAAAGATTGAACCCACTACAGTTGCAATTATATATTAAGCAAACATGCTAGTTTATTCATGTGGCACAAGGCTACTTATGTGGAGCACCCATTGATATCTGAAGTGATGAAGTAGTAATGAGCTGTGAGATGAGCTTGTTCATCGTTATTCAATAGTGAGATACTTAAATTGTCTCTATTTACATAATTTACATAGTTAAGAATGTTGTCCTCATCTTTAATGTCATATTCACAACATTTCAGCCATTGTACATTCCGGCCTTCTTCAGGTAATATCATGTGCCTCCAAAAACACATGGCCCAGTGGATAAAAGCATTGGTTGAAATAATCCTGTGACTTGAACCAAAGAGTTGTGAGTTCAATTCCTGGCCACAGCAAAGATGAACAAAAAATTTGGAGAGTTGAGTCTCCAAATGGAAATAACTGAAACTAAGATATCCAGAAAAGGCATGACATGTGGAACTAGAATAATCTACCCCGGTAGATGAAATAAGGAGTTTGATTCAAAATTCCAAGATATATCTCCTGAAGAAGGTGATATATGTGACAATAAACAAAGTAAATAGTGTAAATATTTACAATACCTCATCTCAGAATACAAACGGATGTTAAATTGTCTCTTTTATCATTTGACTTTAATTCTGCATGTACATGGAATGTGTGAAAAGCTAACAATGTCCAAGAAAGTTCACGCATTCCACAAATGCCTCAATCTTACAGAAAGAAAGGCATTTCTTTTTCCACATCTAATTAAACCGTATAAACTAGAGATCCAGATACATTTCTCTAATGCTCTCACATTCTCCCTTTAGCCAAACAGCACTTATCTCAGGCATAACTTAAACCCTGATAGGTAAAATACTGGCGATACAACCTTCAGCAAAATCTTCGAGGTACATCCATGATTTCCAGGAAGGCATAATAACGGATATGACAGTTGTATTAATTTTTTTCTCTTTTCTTTTAATGCTACAGAAAATGTCTTTGAGGGAATTGTCTTTCGGTAAGCACCATTGGCATGTATTTTGCTTCTGGACTTTAAAAACCAAATCTAAACAAGATTGATAACCTCAAGTTATTACCATCAAATAAGGAATATCTTTAATATTAAAATTATATCCATCATTCTAATGTTTAAATTTGGTATCAGGCAGGAAATGTTCTTTCACACGTGTTGAAGTGATATTTTTGTCTTGCAAGAAGGTATCAGTATCATTCAATATTTTTTTTAACAAAATGAAACAGAACAAAAGCACAATGCAAGGTGAACTTTTATAAAACTTTTATATAAAAACATTTATTCTACAGAAATAAAATGACATGGTTTCATTGTGGAAAAATATCCCTTCATTGACCAGAGAGTCCATTTGTCTACATTTGGAACAAAAAAAAACTTACACTGGACACACAGTGAGGATCAAATTCACTCACAATAGCCTATTAGAGCTCACCTGCAAACCAGTGATTTATAACATGCATCTAAATATTTTGTACATATAGTTTAGTACAAGGCCATTGAGAATTGAATGAGAAAAAACATTTGTTCTTTTTCTTTTATATATCATGTGTCATCAAGATGTATCCTTTTTTCCATCTAGAAACCAATTCTATGACTGAAGCATGCCATTACCAATTTGGAAAGCAAAGCTCCATTATCTATTTACAGAAAGCACCTCTCTTGTTGGGGCTTCTTTGAAAATATATGTCAGCTTCATTTTTGTGGCCAAAATGTAAACATGAACTCAAATGTGTGGACACACTAAAGATAAAGTTTATAGCAATAAGAAATATTGCCAAATTAAAAAAAAAAATACATTTAAAAATAACACATGTATACTAAAACATATTTTTTAAAAAGAATATATATATATATATATATATATATATATATATATATATCGTTTGTTTTATTATTAAAACTTAAAATTCTCGAAAGCCCCTCTATATCGAAATCAACCCACCAACACTCAACAAAATTTATTACAAATATAGCAACAACATATTAAAGTGCATATAACATTTACATACTAATGCCATTTTACATTTCTACTAATTCCTGGCCAGCTCCATTATATATAAAATGCTACAATGGATAAATTTTTAAATTTTAAAATAATTATAACAGAGCACTTGCACATGTTTTTAAAAATCACTATAACAACAGAATGAAAATTTTATTGCAGTTACAATATGTTGTCTTTGTAATTTACCCTTGGAGATGATTTTAGAAAATGTTTAAAGTGCTTGTTTTAAAAAAAACTATGGCGCCTGCCCTGATGAATTTCATCTTAACATCAAGAAACTGATTAGACAACTAGAATTGATCAGTATAAAAACAAGTAGACGCAATATGTCTATATTCAATGAAACATGTTTGAATGAAGATATCCTGCCTATATATATATATATATATATATATATGTGTGTGTGTGTGTGTGTGTGTGTGTGTGTGTGTGTGTGTGTGTGAAAGAAACATGCAAATTGTATAATGTCTAGTGGCCCAGAAGGAGAAATCAACAAGCTGAATTTAAATTCCAAGTTCATTACACTCACTTTCGAACAAATACCCTTGGTTGGCAAAGGCATAAATCTATCTCTTCTTTCCCCATCTATGGGTTAAATAGCAGGACAAACTGGGTTCTCTATCCATAATTTGCAACCAGTCTAGAAGGAGAACACCTCTGAATTAAAAAACCTGAGGAAAACTGTATATATATATAGTAGGTCTATATATTGTAGGTCTGATGAATTGGATCTTATTTACAATTCCAATGGAATAAATTATGACCATGGAATATTAGTGTTTAAGCTTTTTTATTATATTTTTTATTTTATATATATATATATATATATATATATGTAAACAGATAGATAGATAGATAGATAGATAGATAGATAGATAGATCATACTTATTATAAAACCCAGGTTGTGTGTGTGTCTGTTCGTTTATATATTGGATCGGATTTCCTACATTTTTCAACCGATTTCAACAAAACTTCACAGGACTGTGTAAAATTACCTTGCGGTGGTTCTGACAGTGCCAAAAATTGGAAAAACACAAGTGTTTTTGCATGAAATCAATTTGAAAACACGATAAAACACGATTCTGTCGCCAGAATGAAAGGGGGACAACTCATATCGAGTTATACTTATTATAAAACCCAGGTTGTTTGTGTGTGTGTGTGTCTGTGTTCATTTATATATGGGATTTGGATTTCCTACATTTTTCAACCGATTTCAACAAAACTTCACTTTTTTTTGGCAGGTAGTTTCTTATTGTCTTTCACACATTTTTCTTTATTTTTACATTCAGAATGTTTTAAAAATTCCATTTACAAGACAATTGTTTATAATAAAATTCTATTCAATCGGTAGACTCATAACGATTGAAAACAATGTTTTTGTTTGAGTTTGACCAATTCGTAAAAAAAAACAAAAACAACAAAAAAAAAAAACTAATTAAGACATGCGTGTCCGTCAACCTTAAACAATAATCTTTATCAATTTTATTTTTCAGTCTTTATGATGGTCGATACTTGATCTATCTCTTACTGTTACATCCCCGGGCAACACCGGGCTCTACTGCTAGTAGATAGATAGATAGATGACACACACATGCATGCAAATATAAATATTTTTGTGCCTTGCCAAGGAATTTTAATCGTATTTTTCTTGTATTTTTGGACAGGGAATTTGAGTTTGCTCTCACTATTTGGGGGACACTGCATTCACGTACTAACCACTTCACCAGCTTTATATTAAAAATGAAAAAAATGTAATGAACAATGGATAGATAGAATCTACAAATTATACAACGGAAAAAAAAATTCCTTCTTAAAAAACAAATCACATGATTTCTTCTTCACCAATAACATAGACTGACATGAATATATTTTTACGACAGATGCAAAATTTTTAGTCATTTTTTTTTTTTTTATCATCAAAGAAGTTTGATACCCTCCAGTTGTGGCTGAAGACGTTCTTTCAAGGAGAATCCTGGAGAAAGAAAAATGGATAATGAGAAAGGACTGATATTTCTTGCTTTTATTATTTTTAAAATTCTACAAAACCAATTCCCCCTCATGCCTATCATTTTGGCAGAGGTCAAGAATCCAAATTTTCAAAACATTATTTGCTTTAGCTAATATTGAATTTCTCAAAATAAGTAAAAACTTCTTTTGTAGTAAAATTTAATTAAAGTTTCATTTATACCTATAGGTTTTTACTTTTTTCCATTAACAGTTATTCCATGTTTCTTGTTAAATGGCATTAGGAGTGCTTAGTTGTAACCAAGTTACTTGTTAGATGGCATTAGGAGTACTGAGTTGTAATCAAGTGTCTTGTTAGATAGCATTAGGAGTGCTTAGTATTAACTAAGTTTCTTATCAGATGTCATTAAGTGTGTTTCAATTTAACTAACTTTTGTTTTTTGTGCGACAGCTCCAAAATCACAGTGCCTTAAAACTTTATCAAAATTTGCTTCTTGATTTTAACATCCAAGGGAAATCAAAATGTGTTAAAAAATACCATTAACAATAATAATTCTGAAGCAGCTATGTATAAAATAAATTGCCAGAACTGCTCCTCACATTACATTAGGGAAACTTGCAAAAATTTTAAAAAAACATGTCTATGAACACAAAAGGGATCTTATACACACCAATTTACCAAATGCATTAGTTATATATAGAAATAAATTTAACCACAACCTTGATCTAACTTTTGAACCAAAAAATTTCAAAATGAGCCCTAGAGGACAAACTTCAAATGTCCACTGTTCAGTTGGAGGTACTGTTGTATGCAAAGTTATTGATAACATGTGCACATTCCTCCTGGATGATTGCTTAAACCTTCTCAGTGTTGTCTGCTTTCAATGTAGCAATGGTGTGAGGGTTGCCCTGGTAGATGTTGTCATTGAGGAACCCCCAGAGGAAGAGATCTGGGTTCAGGTCAAGTGAGTGAAGTGCCCATTCAAATTCAGCTTTGAAGCTGATGAGACACTCCCCAAACTTATGTTAAGAAAGGTGACATGTTGTATGACCAATGAGACCTAATTGCCAACCTATTACTAAACTCAAATTCACTTTTTTCTCTTTGATTTAAATTAAATTTGAAGTTGAACAAGGGAATGGCACCTAGGGTAATTGGATAAGTATATTTCATTTTGATCAAAGGGGGTCCCCGGGGGCACCCCCCCCCCACTGAAATTTTTTTCCCTTTGATTCAAATTAAATTTAAATTTTAACAAGGGAATGACTCCTATCCAAAATATAGAAAGAGAAAGCCAGAAGATGGAGGTCACATCAGCAAGATCAAAATGAAACAATATGGAAGTCAGGTTGAGCAAGAAATCACCAATCAGTGGGTAGTGCCTTACAATACATATTTCTTGCAACAATTCAACTGTCATATTAATGTTGAAATCTGCTCATCAATTTATTCAATCAAGTATTGTATGAAATACATATCAAAGTGGTCAGATCAAGCTACTTTTTTCACACACACCCCACCACTGAAAATTATTTTCCGTTTGATTTGAATTAAATTTAAATAAGGGAATGACTCCTATCCAAGATATAGAAAGTGAAAAGCCAAAGGATGGTCACATTGGAAAGATCATTGAATAATATTGAAATGCATCATTTTTCTCCACAAATTATAACAATGATTTTAAAAGCAATCATCATTTTCTTACAAAAAAATGAGTGACATGCAGCAAGGTGCAGGTAATTCAGCTAGTATATATATAAATGAAAATTTCAGTATGTTAGACTTTTTCAGCGTTACTCCTAGAGGTCATACCCCCAACATATCATACAAAGAAGAAAAAGTAGGAGCTTGTGTAAATGGTTGAAAAACAGGGATTAGTAAGGATAGCAAAAAGACAAAATTTACTGAGAGCTACAAAGGACAGGAAATTGTAGAGAGCCATGATCGCCCACATCCTGAAAGGACATGGCACATAGAAGAAGAGAAGGAACAACAACAGTGTGACTTTTTGTTCATCTTGGCTTGTTCTTTTTTCACTTCATATAGATGTTGGTTAATTTTGATTTGCAACAATGAGCAGCGTCAACCACTTGTTAACAAATTGATTGATGCATTAAAATGAAGTTACAAAACTATTTTTCACTGGTGCAACACAATTCTCAGAAGTCAATTTAGAAGTTAGACCACCCCAGTCGGATAACATCAAGAAGTCTCCTTCCTGACAAATTGACCATGGTGACATTCGGACCCGGGTCTCATGGTCAGAAAGTGAACGTTCTAACTATACTTATACATGCAATGCCCAATACATACGCTCCAATGTCAAACTGAGACAATAATAATAATATCAAATATATATACACTTACATGTACATTATACAATAAATACATTCCATTATCAAATTGAAACAATAATCACAGTACATACACATATTTCATGCTCACAAATTACACTCTATTTATGTGTACATAATTATCAATGATTACTACAAATGTATGCATGACAACAAATATATGATATCTTAATATAATTTAATATGATATTATAACAGGTAAATGGCCTTTACACTTAATCTTAATAATTAATCTTGTATGAGTCTAGGATTTTGTCCACGTTTGGGATAAGAGGCTGAGATTTTGTCCGCTGGGTTTTTGTTATGGATTCTTTGTAGCTCAAAGACTTGCCATTGAGCAAGGTCTATCTAACTAAACCATTACTACTGCAGTTAGTTTAATCCTTACTGTGCTCCCCACATTTTTGGTCTTGTACCAAACTTAAGTTTAGTAAAAAAAAAAAAAAAAAAATTAGTAGCATAGTTGTGCAAAGAAGTGATGTTTTTACAAAATGAGCTACCTCTTTATCTTTCAGTTCAACTTCTTCACAAATCTTATCAGTATTAAAAAAAAATGTCTTGAAATGGTTTCTCTGGCATTAAAATAATCACTTCAACATTTTGAAACATTGAAGACTGTTGTATTTCTCTGCTGAATCAATCAACTTTAAGAATAACAAAAAAAAATATTAAAAAATTGAAAATCCAAATTGATTGCTGCTATTTTTTGTAATTAGCTTCAATTTTTTCTTTCTTCAGTTTATTTTGCTAAAAAAAGATATACCGCTTTCATTGCAAGAGGCTACATATCAACCGATGCAAATTTTCAAAAACTTTTCTTTTATATTCTTCCTTTTTTGGTAACTAAAGATGAAGCATGTGAAACTTGTTCAAGGAAGATACATTTTCAAGTATGGAAGGACAGAAGGTAAGGAAAAAAAAAAATTGGCAATAAATTGCATCGCTATAAACTTAAGTAACTTGAGTTAACAATCATTTATTTTGTTTTCTTCCTCTATGGATATCCATAGATAAATAAAGAAAATAAAGATTTTGACTTTTAACAACTAAAACTTGAAAAGGTACAATAAATAAAAAATTATATAACCAATTAAATATCATACTGAATTCTGGGTCAGTTTTGCATTATAAAAATGAATAAAAGCTAGAAAAATAAATTTATTGAGTGACTGTAAACTCCTTTAAAATTAAATGTGCTTTTATTACTTTTACTATAAGATATTTCCTTTTACAAATATAAAGGATGAAAACCAAAGAAATAAACTCAAGTAGTACTTGTAAGCACAATGTAGACTGTTTGGGGGGGTGGGGGTTATTACTTAAGCATATTGGGACTCTTTCGAAGCAATTCAGGGAACTATGTCTTCAGTGAAGCATACGCAACATTTTTGAAGAGGCTGTTGTTAAATAAAGGCTTTTGAGGGGGAAAAATCCCATGACCCTAAAAGAATCTTAATGAGCTCATGAAAAAGTCAATACTTTTTTCTTTTACAGGAATATTTTATGTGTATGTATGCATTTGGTGGAATGTACGTTATCATGGCTGCTGGTTAAAAACCAAAATGGAAGTAAAAATTATAAGGATCCTCTTGTACCTACTTATGAATATGAACTACAAATGTTTAAATCTTATATTTTGGGGATTGTTATTTCTGAGGAGTTGTTTTTTCTTTTTGTTTTCTGACTTGTCTTTTTTTTGTTTTTTTTATTTGTTCATTCCTTTCTTCCTTTTATAAACTGTAAGTGTATTTCAGAAAATAAATAAAGAAAATCAACTTCAACGTGGTTTAATTCTTAGCAAGCTTGTCTCGTTAAACCAATTATGACAAAGTAGTGAGTTCGATCCTCACTAGATGTTCCATGCTTTTGGCCTTGTGCCATATCTGAGCTATGCTTAGTAAATCACGGAAGAAGATCAACAAATACTGTATTGCCTTGTGTTTATTTTTTTATCTATTTTTCCTTCAAATATTATTTTGTTTTTATTAATTTTTTTTCTTAAGTTTAGGGAGATATTTTTATTTTATTTTATCCATTTTTATTTCTATTTTTTATTTATTCTTTTTTTTTACATGTATAAATTAGAAAACAAAAATTTTGGTAGTCTGGATTTCAGAGGAAAAAAAAAAACTTGTAAAAATGGTTGACATATTTTGTACATTTTTTTTCTCCTGTACATCTGAGCATCTTTCAATTTTTTAGTGCTATTCATTTCTGTGGGTAAGGCTTTGGGTGTTTCTTGTCAGAAATAAGCAACCCTGATTTCACAAAGATAAGAAACTGAAGTGGAATCAACTGCAACTTGATATCTTTTAATTTTATATAATTTATTTTTGTCATTTCTTTTTGTTTTGTTTATCCATCTGATTTAGTTTTTATTGCAGTCTAATTTCTGTTTTGTGAGATAAGGTTTCAAGGCTTTTTGAATTTCTCAAGTGGTGCATTTTACCTGCTGCAATGTTGGAGATCTAACATTTTGATGAGATAGGAGAAAAAAAAATAAGTAAAGGTAGTCTTTCATCTCTTTATTTCATAGATTTCTTTTTATTGACAAACGTACATATTTTCTTCTCTTGCTATTCTTAATATTACTTTGTCTGCCTTAAATGGTTTATTTTCTTTTTTGTTTATTTCGTTGCAAGAAGTAAACTTAAAAGAATTTTTCTCAATTATCGAGACTTTTTTCTGCATCGTGTGGATCTATAAAAGACCTGAAAAGGTTATTATAAGTCATAACAAACCACAGGTAATGGTCCAAGTAAAAGAAAGAATATAAAAATAAAAAGCTAAATCTTTATTCAATAATTTTATGGCAGCCATATTCCTTCTTTATGCATTCAAAAATAGAAAAAAAATAGACGAAAGAAGAAATGGCTGAAGAAAAAAAAAATTTCCTACAAGGGAAAAAAAGTTCCAATGGCCTCGCATAATAATTGCAAATATATGATTTATTTATCTTGTTATCGTTTCCTTCTTTGGAATTTAGACCATCTCTGTTATAAATAAATAAAGTTTTGTTTTTGTTTTTAACAGAATATGCAAAGATGAAGTTTCTCTCTCTCTGTATGTATGTATATATATATATATATATATATATATATATATATATATATATATATATATATATTTATTTTTTTTACTGCTTTTCGTTAGCATTATCACTTCATTTTATTTTCTTTCATCGATTCTTCACAAAGAATAAACTATCACTTCAAGTTCTGACCTGATTACCAAAAGACACATACAGTTCGGGTTTATTAACAATCAATATTGTATTTATTTTCAGTAAATACAATATTGTATTTATTTTCAGTAAATACAATATTGTATTTATTTTCAGTAAATACAATATTGTATTTATTTTCAGTAAATACAATATTGTATTTATTTTCAGTAAATACAATATTGTATTTATTTTCAGTAAGTACAACAGGGATATGACATTGAAAACACAATTTTTTCCCTATTATTCAAGAGAAGAGCTTAGGGAGACATTTTAAGAAATACAGTCTAGGAAAACTTAAAGTCCTTATTACCTTTTTGCATTTTAATATACAAGGAAAGCTCTAAAAGAAATGCCTCCAATTCATTTCCCTGGAAACTGCAACAGATACATGGAGTGCAATAACACCACTGGATAAAACAAGATTTTGGTTTAAAAAAAAACCACTATTTTCAACTCTTTCACAAGAGCAATGATACTGTCAGAAAAAATTTTTGTATAGTACAACTTTCATCTTACCAAATGAGGATTATCAAATACATCACAGTCACCAATGTTGCAATGCATTATCTGCAGACTAACCGTGCTCACATCCACTATTTGGTATCTGTAAACATTCAGAAAGTGTAAATGAATGTCAGCTAGTGCTATTTTTCTCTATGAACAAATTCAATGCTTTTTATGCACTCTCATGTCAGATGCCAATTTGCTAGACTACTCCTGTAACAAGGCAAGTTGTTGATTATTGGTGGGAAACTTTGTCATACCATGAATATCTACTTCTGACTTTATGAAGTAATAAAAAAAACCCCAAAACACAGGCACTGCTTTTGGAGATACTCACATAAAAATCTGAGGTGTTCGGAATAGTTTCCAACTAGCCATTTGCCATTTTTATCAATGTTTATAAAAATTAGTGTTGTATAGTACAAAACTAGATGAGGAGGAAAAAAGGAAGGTTATATTGCATCATTCTTTCAAAAGGGAAACCAAAATTGCTTTGAAAATCAGCATTTAAATATATTTGCTTTTGTAGATTATCATTGCAACTATATCTTAATTTAATCATTTTTATTGAAAATCTTTCTTAGAGGATTATTACATGGAAAATGTTTCTCAATCAAAGCAAGAAACTTTTGCCCCATCTTAGTGCTAATTGGTTAAATGGGGGAGGGAGAGGTACCAAATGATTTTTCTATTTCTATATTTTTCCAGCTATCATTTTTACCTTTTCTGTATTTAATATCGGGGAATTTATATCCAATATTTTTTTTAATAGCATTATTATAAAAATTACTTTGTTTATAAAATATATCTTTGTTGGCAGAGTTAATATTGATTCTATATTCTATGGATGGGGGTACATGTTTTATTACAGATGGGGGGGGTGATTATACTTTGGGTGGGTATATAATGGATTAGTAGTAGTGTTTTTTTAATTTTGTATTGAGAGTAACTTTTAGGTTTAGGTTTTTTCTCCACTTTGTCATTCGCTTGTCATACATACATATATGTGAAAATATATAG
Source organism: Acanthosepion pharaonis (assembly GCA_903632075.3). Classification (NCBI taxonomy): domain Eukaryota; kingdom Metazoa; phylum Mollusca; class Cephalopoda; order Sepiida; family Sepiidae; genus Acanthosepion; species Acanthosepion pharaonis. The sequence goes on along the minus strand of CAHIKZ030004932.1, from coordinate 1,813,958 downwards.
AAAATAGGAAGGAACTGGTTAGGTAAATAATCCAAAGTTCCTTAGTATTTTAGTTATTATTTTTAAAAAAATAGTGCTCGATACAAAAGTAGAGCATAAACATAATTATTTATTTTAAAAATATGATTCAATCATGACATAAGAAGTCTCATGAGACCTCTTATGTCGCATGAGTTGGAATCATATTTTTAAATAAATAATTATATACATATATATATATATATAATGAAATGGACTAATAAATAATTATATATATATATATATATATATATATATATATATATATATATATAATGAAATGGACTAAGTCTGGGAATTATTTTGATATATTTTCTGTTTATACTATACAGAGTAAATTTCATTATGGTGCTCTTTTTCTCACAGACAGTGTCTTACTATACTGTACAGTTGACAAAATTAAAACAAGGAATGTGCATGTGCAAAATTTGAAATATAAAATGGCAACATCCTGCATCCTGGATAGATAGATAGATAGATAGATATGAACAGGCTGGGGAAGACAGATATGAGCAAAATGCGGGTAAATATTTAGATATGAGTAGGCTGAAATAGATAAGTAGATAGATAGAGATAGATATGAACAGGCTGGAGAAGACAGATATGAGCAAAATGCAGGTAAATATTTAGATATGAGTAGGCTGAAATAGATAGATAGATAGATAGATAGATAGATAGATAGATAGATAGATAGATAGATAGATAGATAGATAGATATGAACAGCTGGGGAAGACAGATATGAGCAAAATGCGGGTAAATATTTAGATATGAGTAGGCTGAAATAGATAAGTAGATACATAAAGGAGGCTGATAGATAGATAGATAGATAGATAGATAGATAGATATGAACAGCTGGGGAAGACAGATATGAGAAAAATGCGGGTAAATATTTAGACATGAGTAGGCTGAAATAAATAAGTAGATACATAAAGGAGGATGATAGATAGATAGATAGATAGATAGATAGATAGATAGATAGATAGATAGATAGATATATGAACAGCTGGGGAAGACAGATATGAGCAAAATGCGGTAAATATTTAGATATGAGTAGGCTGAAATAGATAAGTAGATACATAAAGGAGGCTGATAGATAGATAGATAGATAGATAGATAGATAGATATGAACAGCTGGGAAGATAGATATGAGCAAATGCAGGTAAATATTTAGATATGAGTAGGCTGAAATAGATAAGTAGATACATACAAGGAGACTGACTGATAGATAGATAGATAGATAGATAGATAGATAGATAGATAGATAGATAGATAGATAGATAGATAGATAGATAGATGAACAGCTGGGGAAGACAGATATGAGGAAAATGCGGGTAAATATTTAGATATGAGTAGGCTGAAATAGATAAGTAGATACATAAATGAGGCTGATAGATAGATAGATAGATAGATATGAACAGCTGGGGAAGACAGATATGAGCAAAATGCAGGTAAATATTTAGATATGAGTAGGCTGAAATAGATAAGTAGATACATACAAGGAGACTGACTGATAGATAGATAGATAGATAGATAGATAGATAGATAGATATGAACAGCTGGGGAAGACAGATATGAGCAAAATGCGGGTAAATATTTAGACATGAGTAGGCTGAAATAGATAAGTAGATACATAAAGGAGGCTGATAGATAGATAGATAGATAGATAGATAGATAGATAGATAGATAGATAGATATGAACAGGCTGGGGAAGACAGATATGAGCAAAATGCGGGTAAATATTTAGATATGAGTAGGCTGAAATAGATAAGTAGATACATAAAGGAGGATGATAGATAGATAGATAGATAGATAGATAGATATGAACAGGCTGGGGAAGACAGATATGAGCAAAATGCGGGTAAATATTTAGATATGAGTAGGCTGAAATAGATAAGTAGATACATACAAGGAGGCTGATAGATAGATAGATAGATAGATAGATAGATAGATAGATAGAAGCTTGTTGGGACAGTGCAAGACTTGTTAAACATTCTGGCTGACATGCATATAAATACTTAGCTACAAAACAGAGTGACAGAGAAAAAGACAAAGGAAGACATTTCAAATCTGGTCATAATGGACAAAAATAAACAAGATCATACATACATAAATATATGCGTCTGAAAATATCTACAGAAATACGTAAAGTGTTTTGTCAACTTGGCTAAAACTCTTGCAATAACAATGTTACGAAAATGAATCTGCATCATCAACTTGTCAGAAAAGGTACTTAATCTGTCATTTTGGGTTAGGGCCTATCCCACCCCTAATTCCTGTCCCTCAGTAATTACCCATGATGACCTTAAAGACCAAAATCAACTTCACAATGATTTTTCAATCATCCTCACAATAGCCAGGTTCCAATAAGCACCTATCTTTTATTTTTATTAATGGCAGGAAATAAAGTATTAACATATTTCATATATATATATACATGTTATATATATATATATAACATGTAAATATATAAGGACAAAAACAACATCCATATCTTAGGGTGAGGTGAAAAACACTACACTCATTCATTTTCATGAATGTCAGTATAATAAAGGAAATATAAATTAATAATCATATATATATATATATATATATATATATATATATCAGAAAGACCATTTTAGCTGAATTTAACAAAACATGTTTGTAAGTATATATATATATATATATATATATATATATATATATAAAAAAAAAAAAATATCAATAAGAATACTGGATTACATATCTTACAGTTCTTTCGTTTTATTTAAATATACATATAAAATTATATATATATATATATACATATACATATATATATATATATATATCTCAATAAATATATATATATATATATATATATATATATATCAAGCACATAATGACAAAACAAACACCTACACATCAAACTTAGAAGATAAAAACACTTTTTATTCATTTCTATTCGTGTCAGTATGTTGAGATAAGTACAAATTTTATATATATATATATATATATATATATATACATATACACGCACACACCTGTATCAACATAGACAAACACATATAAAATGGCAAATGAAAGGCAAAAAGGAAGTGGGGACATCTTGACTCAAATCAATTTCCTTCTTATTGTTTATAATAAATATATATTCATGGTTTGGACAGAGCTTCACCCACCCCATATAATGGAGTTGTAGATGAAATAAAAAAGGAAATGACACTTAACAAGTTCAAGAAACAAAAATACAGTGAGATTAACCTTTCCACTGTTTGTGAAATATGTTCTTGATCCATGGGAAATATCAAGGGACAATCATTTTCAATCCTGTTGGACACATTGCAATTTCATGGCTGTTGAAAACTAAGTTTCCCCATTATCTAATCCCTCTGCTCTTCTCTCAGCCTCTTTCTGTATCTTCTCATTCTGTCCCTTATCCCTTCATATGCAGCTAAGACTATCAATTATCTCACGATTCAGCTCCCCTCTCACTCTTATCCCATATCTTCTCATTCTGTCACTTATCCCTTCATATGCAGTTAAGACTATCCATATTCTCACGATTCTGCTCCCCTCTCACTCTTTTCCCATATCTGCTCATTCTGTCCCTTATCCCTTCATATGTAGCTAAGACTATCCCTTATCTCACGATTCTCCTCCCCTCTCACTCTTTTTCCGTATCTTCTAATTCTGTCCCTTATCCCATCATATGCAGCTAAGACTATCAATTATCTCACGATTCTGCTCCCCCTCTCACTCTTTTTCCGTATCTTCTCATTCTGTCCCTTATCCCATCATATGTAGCTAAGACTATCCCTTATCTCACGATTCTCCTCCCCTCTCACTCTTTTCTCGTATCTTCTCATTCTGTCCCTTATCCCATCATATGCAGCTAAGACTATCAATCTATCTCACGATTCAGCTCCCCATCTTCATTCTCCCTTTTTCCGCTAAGACTATCTTCTCATTCTGTCCCTTATCCCATCATATGCAGCTAAGACTATCAATTATCTCACGATTCAGCCCCTCTCACTCTTTTTCCATATCTTCTCATTCTGTCCCTTATCCCATCATATGCAGCTAAGACTATCAATTATCTCACGATTCATTCTCCCCTCTCACTCTTTTTCATATCTTCTCATTCTGTCCCTTATCCCATCATATGCAGCTAAGACTATCAATTATCTCACGATTCAGCTCCCTCTCACACTTTTTCCATATCTTCTCATTCTGTCCCTTATCCCATCATATGCAGCTAAGACTATCAATTATCTCACGATTCAGCTCCCCTCTCACTCTTTTTTCCATATCTTCTCATTCTGTCCCTTATCCCATCATATGTAGCTAAGACTATCCCTTATCTCACGATTCTGCCCCCCATCATATGCAGCTCTCACTCTTTTCTCGTATCTTCTCATTCTGTCCCTTATCCCATCATATGCAGCTAAGACTATCAATTATCTCACCCCTTCAGCTCCCCTCTCACTCTTTTTCCATATCTTCTCATTCTGTCCCTTATCCCATCATATGCAGCTAAGACTATCAATTATCTCACGATTCAGCTCCCCTCTCACTCTTTTTCCATATCTTCTCATTCTGTCCCTTATCCCATCATATGCAGCTAAGACTATCAATTATCTCACGATTCAGCTCCCCTCTCACTCTTTTTCCATATCTTCTCATTCTGTCCCTTATCCCATCATATGTAGCTAAGACTATCCCTTATCTCACGATTCTCCTTCCCTCTCACTCTTTTCTCGTATCTTCTCATTCTGTCCCTTATCCCATCATATGCAGCTAAGACTATCAATTATCTCACGATTCAGCTCCCCTCTCACTCTTTTTCCATATCTTCTCATTCTGTCCCTTACCCCATCATATGCAGCTAAGACTATCAATTATCTCTCGATTCAGCTCCCCTCTCACTCTTTTTCCATATCTTCTTATTCTGTCCCTTATCCCATCATATGCAGCTAAGACTATCAATTATCTCACGATTCTCCTCCCCCTCTCACTCTTTTTCCATATCTTCTCATTCTGTCCCTTATCCCATCATATGTAGCTAAGACTATCAATTATCTCACGATTCTCCTCCCCCGTATCACTCTTTTTCTCATATGTATCTTCTCATTCTGTCCCTTTATCCCATCATATGCAGCTAAGACTATCAATTATCTATCTCTCCCTCTCACCATATCTTCTCATTCTGTCCTTATCCCATCATATGCAGCTAAGACCCAATTATCTCACTTCAGCTTTTTCCATATCTTCTCATTCTGTCCCTTATCCCATCATATGCAGCTAAGACTATCAATTATCTCACGATTCTTCTGTCCCTCTCATCTTTTTCCATATCTTCCCCCTTATCCCATCATATGTAGCTATTTTCTTTCTCCTTCCATATTTTCTTCTTCTCATTCTGTCCCTTATCCCATCATATGCAGCTAAGACTATCCATTATCTCACGATTCTGCTCCCCTCTCACTCTTTTTCCATATCTTCTCATTCTGTCCCTTATCCCATCATATGTATTAAGAGCTATCTCTCGATTCAGCCCCCCAGACTATTTCCCTCATTATCCCTTATCCCATCATATGCAGATTCAATTATCTCTTCCTCCCCTCACTCTTTTCCCAGATCTTCTCATTCTGTCCCTTATCCCATCATATGCAGCTAAGACTATCAATTATCTCACGATTCAGCTCCCCTCTCACTCTTTTTCCATATCTTCTCATTCTGTCCCTTATCCCATCATATGCAGCTAAGACTATCAATTATCTCACGATTCAGCTCCCCTCTCACTCTTTTTCCATATCTTCTCATTCTGTCCCTTATCCCATCATATGCAGCTAAGACTATCAATTATCTCACGATTCAGCTCCCCTCTCACTCTTTTTCCATATCTTCTCATTCTGTCCCTTATCCCATCATATGCAGCTAAGACTATCAATTATCTCAATCAGCTCCCCTCCACTCTTTTTCCATATCTTCTCATTCTGTCCCTTATCCCATCATATGTAGCTAAGACTATCCCTTATCTTTTTTCCCCCCTCATCTTTTCTCATTCTCATTCTGTCCCTTATCCCATCATATGCAGCTAAGACTATCAATTATCTCACCCCTCTCATTCTTTTTCCATACTTCTTTTTCCATATCTTCTCATTCTGTCACGATTCAGCTCCCCTCTCACTCTTTTTTCCATATCTTCATTCTGTCCCTTATCCCATCATATGCAGCTAAGACTATCAATTATCTCACTCTTTCCATATCTTCTCATTCTGTCCCTTATTCATATGCTCCCCTCTCACTCTTTTTTCATATCTTCTCATTCTGTCCCTTATCCCATCATATGCAGCTAAACTATCAATTATCTCACGATTCAGCTCCCCCTCTCACTCTTTTTCCATATCTTCTCATTCTGTCCCTTATCCCATCATATGTAGCTAAGACTATCAATTATCCCTTCATCTCTCATTCTTTTTCCATATCTCTCATTCTGTCCCTTATCCCATCATATGCAGCTTTTCTCTCTGATTCTGCTCCCCTCTTCTTTTCATTCTGTTCCCTTATCCCATCATATGCAGCTAAGACTATTCAATATATCCCATCATATGCAGCTAAGACTATCAATTATCTCTCCCTCTCACTCTTTTTCCATATCTTCTCATTCTGTCCCTTATCCCATCATATGCAGCTAAGACTATCAATTATCTCTCGATTCAGCTCCCCATCTCACTCTTTTCCATATCTTCTTATTCTGTCCCTTATCCCATCATATGCAGCTAAGACTATCAATTATCTCTCTCCTCCCTCTCACTTCTCATTCTGTCCTTATCCCATCATATGCAGCTAAGACTATCAATTATCTCACGATTCTGCTCCCCTTTTTTTCCATATCTTCTCATTCTGTCCCTTATCCCATCATATGTAGCTAAGACTATCAATTATCTCACGATTCTCCCCCTCCCTTTTTCCATATCTTCTCATTCTGTTTATCCATATATTCTAAGACTATCAATTATCTCACGTCCCTTATCCCATCTTCTCATTCTGTCCCTTATCCCATCAGCTAAGACTATCAATTATCTCACGATTCAGCTCCCTCTCATTCTTTTTCCATATCTTCTCATTCTGTCCCTTATCCCATCATATGCAGCTAAGACTATCCATTATCTCACGATTCTGCTCCCCCTCTCACTCTTTTTCCATATCTTCTCATTCTGTCCCTTATCCCATCATATGTAGCTAAGACTATCCCTTTATCTCACGATTCTCCTTCCCCCCTCTCACTCTTTTCCATATCTTCTCATTCTGTCCCTTATCCCATCATATGCAGCTAAGACTATCAATTATCTATTCTGCTCCCCTCTCACTCTTTTTCCATATCTTCTCATTCTGTCCCTATCCCATCATATGCAGCCTATCCTATCTCATTTCCTCCTCTTTTCTCGTACCTCTCACTCCCCTTTTTTTTCCATATCTTCTCATTCTGTCCCTTATCCCATCATATGTAGCTAAGACTATCCCTTATCTCACGATTCACCTCCCTCTCACTCTTTTCTTCCATATCTTCTCATTCTGTCCCTTATCCCATCATATGCAGCTAAGACTATCAATTATCTCACGATTCAGCTCCCCTCTCACTATCTTTTTCTGTCCATATCGTCTCATTCTGTCCCTTATCCCATCATATGCAGCTAAGACTATCAATTATCTCACGATTCTCTCACTCTTTTTCCATATCTTCTCATTCTGTCCCTTTATCCCATCATATGCAGCTAAGACTTTTATCCATATCTTCTCATTCTTCTGTCCCTTATCCCATCATATGCAGCTAAGACTATCAATTATCTCACGATTCTGCTCCCCATATCTCTCATTCTGTCCCTTTCCCATCCAGCTATATCTTCTCATTCTGTCCCCCTCTATCCCATCATATTCTGTCCCTAGCCCATCAAGACTATCAATTATCTCACGATTCAGCTCCCCTCTCACTCTTTTTTCCATATCTTCTCATTCTGTCCCTTATCCCATCATATGCAGCTAAGACTATCAATTATCTCACGATTCTGCCCTCCCCCTCAGCAAGACTTTTTTCCATATCTTCTCATTCTGTCCCTTATCCCATCATATGTAGCTAAGACTATCCCTTATCTCACGATTCTCCTTCCTCTCACTCTTTTCTCGTATCTTCTCATTCTGTCCCTTATCCCATCATATGCAGCTAAGACTATCAATTATCTCACGATTCTGCTCCCCCTCTCACTCTTTTTCCAGATCTTCTCATTCTGTCCCTTTATCCCATCATATGTAGCTAAGACTATCCCTTTATCTCACGATTCACCTCCCTCTCACTCTTTTCTCATATCTTCTCATTCTGTCCCTTATCCCATCATATGCAGCTAAGACTATCAATTATCTCACCATTCAGCTCCCTCTCACTCTTTTTTCCATATCTTCTCATTCTGTCCCTTATCCCATCATATGCAGCTAAGACTATCAATTATCTCACGATTCTGCTCCTCTCTCTCTTTTTTCCATATCTTCTCATTCTGTCCCTTATCCCATCATATATACAGCTAAGACTATCAATTATCTCACGATTCAGCTCCCTCTCACTCTTTTTCCATATCTTCTCATTCTGTCCCTTATCCCATCATATGTAGCTAAGACTATCCCTTATCTCACGATTCTCCTTCCCTCTCACTCTTTTTCCATATCTTCTCATTCTGTCCCTTATCCCATCATATGCAGCTAAGACTATCAATTATCTCTCGATTCAGCTCCCCTCTCACTATTTTCCATATCTTCTCATTCTGTCCCTTATCCCATCATATGCAGCTAAGACTATCAATTATCTCACGATTCTGCTCCCCCTCTCACTCTTTTTCCATATCTTCTCATTCTGTCCCTTTATCCCATCATATGTAGCTAAGACTATCAATTATCTCTCATTCTGTCCCTTATCCCATTCTCCTCCCTCTCACTCTTTTCTCGTATCTTCTCATTCTGTCCCTTATCCCATCATATGCAGCTAAGACTATCAATTATCTCACGATTCTGCTCCCCCTCTCACTCTTTTTCCATATCTTCTCATTCTGTCCCTTATCCCATCATATGCAGCTAAGACTATCAATTATCTCAATGTATTCTGCTCCCCTCTCACTTTTTTCCATATCTTCTCATTCTGTCCCTTATCCCATCATATGTAGCTAAGACTATCAATTATCTCACCCATCCCATTCTGCTCCCCCTCTCACTCTTTTTCCATATCTTCTCATTCTGTCCCTTTATCCCATCATATACAGCTAAGACTATCAATTATCTCATCATTCAGCTCCCCTCTCATTCTTTTTTCCATATCTTCTCATTCTGTCCCTTATCCCATCATATGCAGCTAAGACTATCCATTATCTCACGATTCTGCTCCCCCTCTCACTTTTTCCATATCTTCTCATTCTGTCCCTTATCCCATCATATGTAGCTAAGACTATCCCACGATTATCTCACGATTCTCCTTTCCCTCTCACTCTTTCTCGTATCTTCTCATTCTGTCCCTTTCTGTCCCATCATATGCAGCTAAGACTATCAATTATCTCACGATTCTGCTCCCCCTCTCACTCTTTTTCCATATCTTCTCATTCTGTCCCTTTATCCCATCATATGTAGCTGCTAAGACTATCCCTTTATCTCACGATTCACCTCCCCTCTCCCTCTTTTTTCCATATCTTCTCATTCTGTCCCTTATCCCATCATATGCAGCTAAGACTCCCTTCAATTATCTCACGTCCCTTATTCAGCTCCCCACGATCTCACTCTTTTTTTTCATATCTTCTCATTCTGTCCCTTATCCCATCATATGCAGCTAAGACTATCAATTATCTCACGATTCTGCTCCCCCTCTCTCTCTTTTTCCATATCTTCTCATTCTGTCCCTTATCCCATCATATGTAGCATTCAGACTATCAATTATCTCATTCTGTCCCTTTATCCCATCTGCTCCCCTCTCACTCTTTTTCCATATCTTCATTCTGTCCCTTATCCCATCATATGCAGCTAAGACTATCAATTATCTCACGATTCTGCTCCCCTCTCACTCTTTTTCCATATCTTCTCATTCTGTCCCTTATCCCATCATATGTAGCTAAGACTATCCCTTATCTCACGATTCTCCTTCCCTCTCACTGTCTTTCATTCTGTCCCTTTATCCCATCTCATTCTGTCCCTTATCCCATCATATGCAGCTATTCTGTCCCTTATCCCATCATATGCAGCTAAGACTATCAATTATCTCACGATTCTGCTCCCCTCTCACTCTTTTTCCATATCTTCTCATTCTGTCCCTTATCCCATCATATGTAGCTAAGACTATCCCTTATCTCACGATTCACCTCCCTCTCTGTCTCTTTTCTCCCTTATCTTCTCATTCTGTCCTTATCCCATCATATGCAGCTAAGACTATCAATTATCTCACGATTCAGCTCCCCTCTCACTCTTTTTCCATATCTTCTCATTCTGTCCCTTATCCCATCATATGCAGCTAAGACTATCAATTATCTCACGATTCTGCTCCCCCTCTCACTCTTTTTCCATATCTTCTCATTCTGTCCCTTATCCCATCATATACAGCTAAGACTATCAATTATCTCACGATTCAGCTCCCCTCTCACTCTTTTTCCATATCTTCTCATTCTGTCCCTTATCCCATCATATGCAGCTAAGACTATCCCTTATCTCACCATATCTTCATTCTCCTTCCCATCTCACTCTTTTCCATATCTTCTCATTCTGTCCCTTATCCCATCATATGCAGCTAAGACTATCAATTATCTCTCGATTCAGCTCCCCTCTCACTATTTTCCATATCTTCTCATTCTGTCCCTTATCCCATCATATGCAGCTAAGACTATCAATTATCTCACGATTCTGCTCCCCCTCTCACTCTTTTTCCATATCTTCTCATTCTGTCCCTTATCCCATCATATGTAGCTAAGACTATCAATTATCTCACGATTCTCCTCCCCTCTCACTCTTTTCTCGTATCTTCTCATTCTGTCCCTTATCCCATCATATGCAGCTAAGACTATCAATTATCTCACGATTCTGCTCCCCCTCTCACTCTTTTTCCATATCTTCTCATTCTGTCCCTTATCCCATCATATACAGCTAAGACTATCCATTATCTCACGATTCAGCTCCCCACTCTTTTTCCATATCTTCTCATTCTGTCCCTTATCCCATCATATGCAGCTAAGACTATCAATTATCTCACGATTCAGCTCCCCTCTCACTCTTTTTCCATATCTTCTCATTCTGTCCCTTATCCCATCATATGTAGCTAAGACTATCTCTTATCTCCCTTATCCCATTCTCCTCCCTCTCACTCTTTTCTCGTATCTTCTCATTCTGTCCCTTATCCCATCATATGCAGCTAAGACTATCAATTATCTCACGATTCAGCTCCCCTCTCACTCTTTTTCCATATCTTCTCATTCTGTCCTTTATCCCATCATATGCAGCTAAGACTATCAATTATCTCACGATTCAGCTCCCCTCTCACTCTTTTTCCATATCTTCTCATTCTGTCCCTTATCCCATCATATACAACTAAGACTATCAATTATCTCACAATTCTGCTCCCCTCTCTTTTCCTGTATCTTCTCATTCTGTCCCTTATCCCTTCATATATTACTAAGACTATCCATTATCTCATACTTCTTCTCTTCTCTCATCTTTTGTCTGTATCTTATTTTTTTTCCCTTATTCCACTTGCTGGGTCAATTTAAACATGGTACTTCTGGAAAACCATCTTCACTGCCCCAAATTGTTTCCATTTCCTCTAACAGATTTGATAGAGAATGCAATACCTCTAATTATCTCAGATTTGTTTTTTCTTTATCAAGTTTTGACATAGTATTCAAGCTCATGCAAATTTAGGATTTGAAATGCTGAGTTTCTAAGTAGGCCAGCTCTATTGAACTAGGAAGACTGATGTAACACAATCTTTCTATTCCCTTTCTCCTTCCATTTCTGTCAATCATTATTTGTCTTTTTCTTTTCTTCGCCTTTCATGTGCTGTGCTCCTTTAGGGTGTGGGTGATCATGGCTCTCCACTACTTCCAATCCTTTGTAGAGCAATCTCTATCTCCTTACTATCCCTCCCATACCCCACATCTTTCATCCATTTAGAAAAACTGATTATATAGGTTACTTGCTGTCCCCATCTACCTTGTTTGCCAATATCTTTTGAGAGTGTCAAATTCTCCAAACCTTCTTTCTTCAGTTTGCCTTCAGGTTATTTCTACTCTATCTTTCTGATTGTAAGTGTCCTTTTTATTTCCATTTCCCTTAAAATTTCCTCATTGCTCACATGCTACATCCATGGTATTCTCAGCATCTTTATCTAGAACCACATCTTACTTGCCTCAAGGTTCTTCGTCATCTGTGAGGAAATTGTCCATCATTCATGGCTATATGGTGCCTCAGTTTCAGTCATATTCCCGCTGCTGTAAGGTTGCCTCCCTGGGACTTTTCTATAAATACATTCATGGTAATCGTTCGGATATGAACTCTTTGTTATGTAACATAGACTTTATGAATTTAAGTGCAGTACAAGACTGACAATGTGGTCTCATCAATTTCCAGTTGAGTTGACTAGATGAAACTGTAAGTTCTATGTTAACAGTTTCTTTTCTCACACTTCTTACTTGTGGAACTCTTTTCTGGCTCCATGTTTTTCAGTCAACTTTAATCTTCAAAAAATTAATTGCAATGTTAATTGCTATCTACTGCCCTCCTGATTACACTTTTTTTCTAGCTCATTACTAATATTTCTGCTTTTTAATTCTTCCACACCCAGTAACCCCTTGTGTCTTAGTGGCTTTACTGCCATGCTTGGAGTGAACTCAATTAATATACATATATATATATAAGAAAAGAGACAAAAAAACATACACACATAGTCTTTACGATTGGAATTAAGATGCCTTTAGTTAATGACCATTTTCACCTATGAATTTTAATTTTAAAATTCGCAGGATTTTACAAACTGTTTATGGTATCAGTTTGTAGTGGGGTACAGTTTATTTGGAGAAAGAAAGAGAGTGAGGATGTTATAGGGGACTTATTGGGAGGTATGGAGAGAAGAAGGCACTGTTACAGGAATTATATTATGGAGGTATCTTATTTCCAGTTGTAAAGAAAATTTGCTCTGTTTAATCAAAGTAAACATAGAGCGCTCTTTTGTGAGTCAGTTTTAACCTATTTCAAATTCTATGTTGTGTTAATAGGACTCACCTGGATTATACCAATGGATTACTACATATATATATATATATATATATATATATAGATAGATAGATAGATAGATAGATAGATAGTAGGGTTGATATTACATATAAGTTCAGTAGTCTTTCTTTTGTTTGTTTCTAACAAAATGTTCATACTCTGTACATGGTATTCTCAGCATCCTCCTGTAGAATCACATTTCTGCTGTTTCAAGTCTTCTCTTCATCTGTGAGGAAACTCCAGCATTCACTGCTATATAGGAGGACTAATATTACTTAGCAGTTCGGCACTCTTTTGTTTATAGGTAATAATCGTCATCTTCCCAGTCTTTTGAACAGGAGTAAAGGGTTATCCCTTTTTCCCTGTTTAAGATTAGGTTTTCCAGTTCCTTTGAATGACTTCTCATTTTCTTTCACTCCCAATTAACACATTATGTCTTATTGGCATTATCGCATTGTTTGAGGCAAAATGATTAATAAAAGTAAAATCAAGTTGTAATAAAATAAGTCATATTTGAAAATTGACATTTATTTATTATACAATTAAATAAATTATACTTATTTTAATTTTATTAAAAATGTTATTGTTATACGTTTTAAATGAGAACATTTTTTCTCTGTAATTCTCTTTACCATGCAAAATTATAATTTTTTGTCCGTATCCAAAGAAAACATACTTTATAACTCCATTCTTTTTTTTTCGTTTTTCGTTTTTTTTTTTGTTTTGTTTTTTCTAAGACTTTTTTCTTCCGGTTACTGAATAAACATCTTTTTTTTTAATTTTTTTGTCTTTTTTTCTTTCAGATTTTAAAATTGGAAAGAATGAAATTAGCAAAAAGGTGGTGGGGGGAGAGAGAGAGCGAGAGAAAGATGATAAATAAATTTTGAAATATAATGTTTCTTTTTGGGGGGAGGGTGGACTTTCGTCTACACAATGCCAGGTTATAATTTTATTCGTTTTACACACAAATGAATGTATGTTTTCCAAGTTGCTAACGATTTTATTTCTTATTTTATTTTTTGGCATGTGTGTGTGTGTGTATGGACCATGTTTTGTTAACAACAATTCCAAAATCTAACAAACTTGCCTGATGTTTTAATAATAATAAAAAAAAAAAAAAAAAAAAAAAAACGGCAGCTGCTTCTTCCACCCCTCCATCATTCCCTTTGGTCTTTTATGTTTTTACATTCTATTTATTTCGGGCAGTGGGCATTACTTACGTATATTTCTTTTCTTCTCTCATTTGGATCTTTTTCCACCACCCTTTAGCCATTTTTACTTTTTCTTTTTTTCTTCTTCACTTTCCTGCTCTTTTTTTCTTTCTTTTATTCATTCATTCTCTCTCTCTCTCTCTCACACACACACACACACACACAAACCCCTAGTATACGGGAACAGCAAATATAACAGACTTAAAATTATAATTACTGAATTTTACATACCTTAGTTTGCTCGGCCCCTTATACCCCTGGCGCCAAGGTATAATTTAATTTTGAACATCTACTTATAAACAAGCATGGCGCCACAAAATTAAAAGGCGTGGGTGGGGACTAAATCAGATCTTAAGTTTTAAAGATCTTTGATTCTGCATTCTTTATCTGACCCCCGTCATAAAAATGAACATTTATTTTATTCGTTTATTTTTTTATGTATATATATTTTGAGATCTATACACTTTTAGTTTTATTCTACTTATTTTCTGAAATGAGGCCTAAAATTAAAAAAAAAATCTTTCCACGTATGAGACTTATAAATTTTAGAAGCTAAAGTTTGTAAAAGAACCCCTCCCCCCAAAAAACGGACATACATTCACATACAGTGTAACCCGGATATAAGAGAGTTGTCGGGACCGGAGAAGTCTCTTATATCCGGGTTTGGTCTATTTTGTTTACATTAACACAGGCTCTAATTTGGGACCAGAGAAAATCTCTCTTATATCCGGGTTTCTCTTATACCCGGGTCTCTTATATCCGGGTTACACTATTTTCATTACTTCAAAATTTAAAGTTCAAACGTTATTTTTAGTGGATGCCCGTATTTAAGTAGACGCTCAGCTTTTTTTTTTTTTTTTTTTTTTTATTTCATCTCCGGTAGGTCTGCATACTCGAGAAAATTTAATAAAGAAAATGTGCTTTCTTCCTTATTAAGTTATCTCAAGTACAAAATAAATAGTTTAAAATACACAGGTATCCACTATAACATATAATATACAGGTATCCACTATAACATTTGAAGTAATGAAAATATGCCAGATTAAAAAAAAAAAAAGTTAACATATGTCAGAAAAAATAAAATCCATAAAATAAATTATTTAAAAAATTCACATAAATAAATATGATGCAAATTTCTAAAGAATTAATTAACTGATCGCTGCTTGATGTTGACTTCAGTGTCCACTTTTATATTTAGATATGCTCTCTATCACTGATATTGAGCACTTTTACTCATAAATATAGCATACCTTAATTAATAATAAATTGGGAGGAAGAGCAAAGATCAGAAAAAAGAAATTGTTTACCGCAAAGAGATGAAGCAAAAAATACAGGAAAAAATAGGTAACCTTTAAAAAACAAATTAAAAGTTTATAAATTAAGTTTTCTGATCTATTTTGAAAATTAATATCAATCACAAATTTACACAAATGATACAGCTCAGCTCAATAGCATTGTCATCAATAGACTAAGGCCAAACAAAATTGGTCTTCTGTTTCGTTCTCAGGTTCAGCAAAAAGTGGAGAGGGGAGCAATAGCCCTGAGGATGTATAATGTCTTTACTTATTATTGAAAAAAAAAAAAAAAATGAAGAAAGAATGAAAGCAGTTCCAACTATTGTTGTTTGCTTTCCTTAAAGCAGTAATTATTCATGAAGACGATCACTCCCTAAATGAAGGAAATATTTCTTTTTTTTTTTCCTTTCTTTCCGTCTTTTTCAGAAGGTAAAATTATGGATTGTATTATTCTGGTTTATAAAGGTTGCTGGATTTATTTTGGAATGGACAACCCAACCTCACTCCTTTGTTAGGATCATTGGAGGACATTTTGTTATAAAGAAAATTTAAAAAAACGAAATGCATTCATGTCATGACTGACAAAGAGTATAGTAGCCAGCGTGGCCTTTACCTTAAATTACAAACACAAAGATTCTTGTGTGACAAAACTGCTTAATTTCAGATTTAACTGACTGTATAGGTAGTACCAAAAAAATAAATAAATAAAATCAAGACATTAAGAGCCTAGCAGCTGATCTCTTTTCAGTTCAAGCTCAAACGGCTCAATGAGGAAAAATTGGCTTGTAATTTTTCAATACCTCAGAAACCAAGCTAGTATTGTTTCATAAGATCTTTCTCCAATGATGATGCTTTAAATGTCTACTGGGATTAAAGTTCATTCCAAACCAAAAATGAAACTCATCTATATGATGCATTACTAAAGATGCTGGAAAAATGGTCAGCCCATTGTATCGCTCCATTAAGTACCTGACTTCTTCTGCGATGATCTATCTTAGCAAGAGACAAATTAGACTTAAAATTTGAAGTATTGCTGCCAGCATGGAGCTTATCAATCTTCACTTTCCAGCTATGATAGAGATCAAAATCATTTATGCGTTCTTGTAGGAGATAACTTTTCTCATCTGCAACCACTTTCCCGCAGACACACTATTTTTAAAATTTTTTTTTAAGCAAATCACCCCAAGCAAGGTGAGAGTGCCACTAGCAAACAAGGGGTTACAGAAAGTGGGAGCAAGAGTAAAGAGGAGTGTTTGGGAAAAGGATAAAGAGAAGGACAGGGATCAAGGTCAAAGCATCAGAAGATGTCAATTGACATTACATTTGAATATTTAAAGATTATAGCTATCAGGGAAGCAAACAAGAGGAAGGGAGTTCCACAGACGGGAAGTGCAAGATAAGAAGCTGTTGGAGTAGAAGAGATGGCTGCATTTTGTTGTTTCGGCAGTGAAAGGGTGGGACTGAGATGCCAATCTAGTAGCGTGCTTAAATTCATGCAGTTTGAGAACCAGTGAAAGTAGCTTGTCAGAGCAGTTACCATGAAAATATTTGTAAAAAAGACAGAGGGAAGCCACAGCACGTCTGTGCGAAAGTGACTGTAGATGAGATGCCAGATCAGGACCCATCATATCGTACATCTGTCTCTGGATTTTGTTGATCACTACTCTATTGCTATTTACATGGCAAATGTTCAGATAAACTCCATTCTTTAATTTTCCCAGTTCAGACCTTTACAGTTAAGACTCACTATGTTGCATTCAAGGAGTCGAACCCCTTCTTTTCTTCCATATTCCAATTTTAAAGAGAAGGTTTCATCCAGCTTTTTTCTTAAGCTATTTGTGGAACTGCCATAGATATTTCCCCAGACACCTCTTCAAGTCAAGGGTCAGTCGTTATCTATCCTCCCTATCCTCATAATCTTCATTTCCTACTACCACCACTTAGATTCATATCACATGATTATTCAATAACATTCTACATTAACTGGCTCTTGGGCCTTGTATTGAGTGAACTTTAGTTAAGAAAAAAATACCAATTCACTGGTACAAGTCTCCAGTCTCAAAACAATCACACAGACTAACATTTAAATCGAATAAGGCTGTTCATAAGAGCAACTTCATACTAGCCATTTGTTTTCTTCACTGCTGATTGGTTCTGTTGCACAGGCACTTCTGAAATATGATTGATTTGTTTTTTATGGCTTATCAACCTTTTGAGGTTATTTAAAGCCAAAACAAATTTTTGGGTTGTAAGATTTATTTTGGAGAGAATAATGATTTTCTGATACTAGTTTCACTTTTCAACCCATAGCTGGGCAGAGAAGAAGTGGATTCACACCTTTCCCAAGGGTATTTATACGTAAATGAATATAACGAACCTGACTGGAATTTGAACTTGGTTCTCCAATTTCTCATTCCAAGCCTTTATCCATTACACCATCTGTACATCCAAGCTTAAAGTGCTTGGTATTTGCCAGTGTTCACCCATCTAGTCACTGAACCCATTCAATGTTGCTTAACTTCAGTGATCAGCTGAGAACCTGTGATTCAATGTAATGTGGTCATAAACTACTTCAGAAATAGTGAAATGTCCAAATTGTCACAGGAATATTATCTTTCTTTAATATCTTTATCACTGTCTGACTCATTATTTCTAGTACACAATAATCAATGACAAATATTTATTTTACTTGATGACAAAAAATCCACAGGCTTATTAGACGGAACACATTTCAGCAGGGTACATTGAGAAGGTAAAAAAAAGCTTTAGTGTATTTAAGCATGTAATTTTTTAAATAAGCTATCTGTATACTACAAAAAAAATTACAAAAGTATTATTATTTTTCTTCTCATCCAATGGGAGTAGATATGTTCACCTATTGTCCAGTTCATACTCCTCCCTGGTTTTTTGAACAAGAGCAGAGGTTTATCCTTTGTTTCCTGCTTAGGAATGTCTTTCTGGTTTCATAAACTATGTACTTCTGACGTCTCCAGCTGAAATTTTCTGTAATTATTATTATTATTATTTTCATCTCCCAACAGGAGTAGATTGCCTATCATCTGGTTCACATTTCTCCCTGTTCTTTTGAACAGGCATAGAGGTCCATCTCTTGTTTCCCATTTAGAATTTGGTTTCTCGTTACTTCTAAAGTCTACTTCAACTTCATCATACTTCTAACGTCTCCACCTGAACTTTGAACTTGTATTTACTAACTCAATCTTGACCTCTTCAAGATTAGAACTAGTTGTTATTTTTACTGTATAGTCCCAAGAATTTCACTTCTTGCCCTTTATTACACTAATACAACTCCACACAGTAACTCTTTAATTTGAGTGTCTCTTGGGCCTTGTATTAAAAAAAAAAAAATAAGCAGAAAAAGCTACTGTATATAAAAAGCAAGCTAGCAGTACAGCTGAATATAAAACAAGAAACAATGAAAATATTCTATATGATTAAAGTAATAAAACATTGTAAAAGAAAACATTTTATAATAGTTGGGAATCCATTCTATAAAGCAATGGTCTATAGGAAGAAACTGCTCAAGTGGAACTTATATCCCACATATGGAATATGAAGGGAATGAAGGTTGTTCACTTCAATGGGTGGCTCAGCCATGGAGGTTAGAACTAACGAATGTTGTTCATTTGAACACTTTCTATGGAAATAACGATAGAGCAGTAAGATCCTAGCGAAGATTCATCTACAGGAAAGGGGTTGTAGGGCAGAAAAAATCCATCACCCACAAGGACGTGGCAATGCTTTTGGACACT
Source organism: Acanthosepion pharaonis (assembly GCA_903632075.3). Taxonomy (NCBI): domain Eukaryota; kingdom Metazoa; phylum Mollusca; class Cephalopoda; order Sepiida; family Sepiidae; genus Acanthosepion; species Acanthosepion pharaonis. The sequence continues at coordinate 1,794,415 of CAHIKZ030004932.1, read as the reverse complement.
ATCAAGGCTGGAAAATGAATACTGGGCAGCTCCAGCCTGTATGTAGCAGCAGTAATCCATTTTTGGCCTATTCTGGCTCTTTTAAGGGTCGAGGATAGAAGGAGGAATCAGGTACTTACTACAGTGTTACAGGGAACTGACTATTCTTTTGGTATTTTTAGCAATGGATCATATATACGTTCCATTTGAGGTCTGAGTTGAGTAAGTCCCAATAGATACTCAAGATATAGAGAATGCCTGCTTATTGTGATAGGTAAAAATTCAGTCATGATGGAATGTAACTAGTCTGTTTTATCAGGCATTGAATGTAACCAACCAGTTTTTTTCCCACTGAGCTGTTATATATATATACAAACTTCTCATCAACAGACTAATAGAGGGGGAGGGTAGTACATTAAAGCCAATTGTCTGTAGATGGGAAGGGATCATTTTTTTACTTATAAAACCACTATAGTAACTACCAGTAGTTATGATCATAGTGTAAATACTATAAACATGTATATATGGTAAAAATAAATATATACTTAATATAGATATATTATTCAAAACAACAAATATAATACATTACTCACAGCTACTTTCTCATGCACATGCTAATGTATTGTACTTTATATACTGTACACCTGTCTTTGTTTGTAATTGAAAGGCCTGCCACCACCACCAAGTGGTCACTTTGAGAACTAGCATGACTCATTCCATTAAGCCAGCAAATTTTGAAATACATTGCTGATGATTTGGAAGTTTTTTTTCCTACAGATATTTTTTATTTTGCCTGCAGATTTTGTCTATGGCATCTGGAGTCCATTGGTTAGATGAGAGGTTTGTCTGTATGTGTGTGTGTATGTGTGAGTGTTGACTTCAATGTTCACTTTTATATTTATATTTACATATGCTCTATCGCTGATATTGAGCACTTTACCCTATAAATATAGCACACCTTAAAACTATATTTCTTCATATATATATATATATATATATATATATATGAAAAATATAGTCTTAAGGTGTGCTATATTTATGGGATAAAGTGGTATTTTTCTTTTATATATATATATATATATATATATGATGAAATATAATCTTGTGGTGTGCTATATTTATGGGATAAAATGCTCAATATCAGAGATAGAGTGTGTGTAAATATAAAAGTGAACATTGAAGTCAAAACTTAGAGGCGACAGGTTGTTTCATGTCTAGCATGAAACAGCCTGTTGCCTCTAGGTGTTGACTTCAATGTTAACTTATATATATATATATATATATATATATATTAGGGTTTTTTTAGGTAGCAAAAATTCATAGAATTCATGCAAATAAGTTTTGTTAAATTCAACTGATAAGGTTTGATCATATGCATTTCTGCTTGAGGTCTGGATTGAGCTTAAGTCACAATAGACACTCAAGGCATGGGGCCTCTCTAACACCTGTTCATTGTGACAGGTGATAATGGAATGTCACTTGTTCAGTTTTCAAGGAAAAAAAAAACAGCCAGTTTTTCCTCCTGACTGAGCTGTTAGAGCCCTAGCCATAGGAGAGATCAGCTGCCAGGCTCTGGTCACCAAGACTTTTGGAGGTGCACCCATATACCATTATATCATCTGCATGGTTATTCACAAAAGATCAGTGTATGCTCTTAAATATTAGCTGTTTCCTTATAAAGAAACACTTGGCATTCTTTGACTGAGAAGCCTGTGTTACTTTCAGCAGAAATTTATAGAATCTTTCTATTAAAACAATTTTTTAGAAAAATAGGTTTCTCATGCCCAGTAGCTTGATCTTTCAAGTAATGATGGGGGAGGATTCCTTCCTAGCATTTTGTTTGAAGCCATGTTAATGCCAACATCTTGATTATGTTATTATTTTCTCTTCAAGTTACATGTCCTCTCCATTTTATCCGTTGCTGCTGTTGAAAGTCCTCAAGTGATGTAGTTTCTCTTATCTGATACAGTTCTTTATTTGTGATTCTGTAGCATATTTGATGAAGGATAGTCCTCACGAAGACCTATATGCTTCATTTGATCCAAGCCATTTTTAACCATTAATCTTAGAAAGCAGTTGTATCCAGCCAACAGTTTAGATATTTCTGAACAAATTTGAGCCCTAGTCATTTACAAAGCATAATTTAATCTGATGTTGAAACCAAAATAGTGGGGGACACAGTAAGGAATAAACTTGCTAAACTTGTTTATGAGACAAACTTGCCCTAGTCCATACTAACACCATGGCAGATGACCAAATATTATCAAAGTGTATTTTATAAATAAATCTAAACAGTAAATCATTAAAAATAATTTCTCTTTTTTCTATTGAAAAATTTACAAAACTGGTAGGAGAGAAATTGAGCGCATGTCAATGAACTAGGACCATCTTCAATTTATATAATTTATTTTTAATCATTTTCACTTTTTAATATTAATGAGCCTCAGAGAAGAAAAATTGAGCCAGTGTCTACCAAACTAGGATCAACTTCTATTTATATCATTTTTATAAATCTTTTACCTTTTTTTAAATATCAATGTGTGTCAGAGAAGAAAAATTGAGCCAGTATCAGTCAAACTAGGATCAACTTCTATTCATATTATTTTTATAAGTCTTTTACTTTTTTTAATATTAACGAACTTCAGAGGAGAAAAACTGAGCCAATGTTGACGAAAGTAGGTTCACCTTCTATTTATATAATTTATTTTTAATCATTTTCATTTTTTAATATTAATGTGCCTCAGAGTAGAAAAATTGAGCCTGTGTCAATTAAACTAGGATAACCAATCTATATAATTTTAAAAAAAAATCTTATCTTTTTTAATATTAATAAACCTTGCAAAAGAGAAATTGAGCCAGTGTCAACTATTTTTGTAATATTAACCTGAGAGAAGAGAAATTGAGCCAGTATCTGTTAAACTCAGATCATATATTTGTATAATTCTCTATTATCTTATTCTTTTTCTAATAACCTCATAGAAGAGAATTAGAGCCAGTATCAACTTTGAAATCCTTATCATTAGATCAAGTATCCTTATAAACAATTAAATCATCATATCAGTTCCTCTCACTTTGCAAAGTGAATCAGTGGTGGGTGGGTGGGGGTTTAGATAGACACTTTCTATGGTTTGATTGCAGATCTAGTGGCTCATCATGAAACTTTCTGACTGGTATTCTGAAGTTAATAAACAGCAAATAAATAGAAATTGAGCCAGTATCAAACTCAGATCACCTTATATTTGTATAATTCTCCATTATCTTATTCTTTTTTAATATTAACTAACCTCACAGAAAAGAATTTGAGCCAGTATCAACTAAATTAGGATCACCTTGTATTTATATCTAATTATTCAAATTTATTTTGAATTAGATGAGCAATCTAATAGCATTTTTAAATGAGTTGAAATAGCTTTTCAGGAAGAACAATAGGAAGAATTGTTTAGTCAGTAAAGGTTTCAATGTTTTCTTGAGGATACAAGGTGCCTGTCCCACGTATGACTCTTTCAAAACACACCCACACACAAAAGGGCACTTACATTAATTAGAATTAATAAGAAGAATATCATGTTACTCATCCTGACCTACAGCAAATAGGAGCCGACCTATTTGTTAAACCTGATCACTTTGAAATTCTTATCATTGGATCAAGTATCCTTATAAACAATTAAGTCATCATATCAGTTCCTACCACTTTGCAAAGTGAATCAGTGGCGGGTGGGTGTGGGGTCTAGATAGACACACTTTCTATGGTTTGATTACAGATCTAGTAGTTCATCATGAGACTTTCTGACTGGTATTCTGAAGTCAATATACAGCAGGGATTTTTTTCAGTCACGTGTGAAACAAAATCACGTCTTAAAGTAAATATAAATCTCGTAGTAATATTAGATGAGTAAGAATTAATCAACACATACCTGCCAATATTCGAAAAGGAAATTGCATTAATTTACATAGATGTGTTCAATGCATCTAGGTCGGCAGTAGCTGGGCATTTGCAACAATATCATCAGTGTGCCTGGTCTTGTACCTAAACATATGTTATCCCCCAAGCGGAGTGAAACATTGCACCTTCTCAAGCTAACATTTTCTGCTGACATCAAGTGAAATCAACAGCTACGCCTGCTGCTAGCAAAGTTTGTTCACTCTGTCATGTTCGACAATTTCTCTTGCCAGAATCTATTTTACACATTTATACATCTACCATTCATATATGCATTGAACATTGTTGCCATATCTGCTATGTATCTAGAGATTCTTGATAAAATCCAAAGAAGAATCTGCAAAATGATTGGTCCTGACCTGGCATCTCGGCTTCAGTCACTTTCTCAGCACTGTGATATAGCTTCCCTGTGACTTTTCTATAGATATTTTCATGGTAATTTTTCTGATGAGCTTTCCTCTCTGGTACCTCAACTTTACAAATTTATGTGTATTACTAGATTGGCAGCTAGGTCTCATTTTACAATTGAAATTGCTAGTTATAACCATAAGTTTTATGCTAACAGTTTCTTGAAATTCTCACTTGTGGAACTCCTTTCCAAACTTTTGCTTTCCAATCAACTTTGAGCTTCAAAAATTTAAATGCAATGTTAATCATTATCATTAAGTCTTCTTAATTCTTGTTCTTTTATTGTTCTCTCTCCTTAATAATGTTTTTTTCTTTTTCTCATATTTTTTTCACACTCCTTGTGTCTTTGTGGATTTATTGCCTTGATTTAGGTGAAATAATTAAAAATATATGTTCAATTGTTATATTCTATTGCTAATAGGAATATATACTTGAGAAAACAAGGTGGATAAAATAAGTAAAGGTTTATTGTAAAAAAACAGTACAATAAGAATAAAGGTAACATTTATGCAGAAGGTCATCGCAAGTCAATCCAGTAGTGAGTGCTACTATTGGAAGATTGGTAGTTCTCGTGTAAGTCTGAGGTGTACTCAACAGATCCCAACTAGTGAATATTTACTAGCCATCCCCCAACGAGGGTATATGTGGCACAAAGCTAAGTTTAACATGGGTCATCCGAGCATGTAGGCTTTGGACAAAAATTCCCCATAGAACCCGCATAAATGGGTTCAGGCCTGTCTCCCTCCCCAGACAAGACTTTGTCCTTGTCCGGATTCCTCTCTACCTGAAGGCAGAGAGTTTGACAGCACAGTTGGAACAGATCCCAGCTGGTATATTTAGCTAACCTCCCATGAGGGTTGCATGTGGCACAATGCCGGTTTAATGTGGGATCTCCGAGCCTGTAGACTCGGCCAAAAATATTCCCTATTTGAACGCGTATAAACGAGCTCAGGGTCAGTCTACCTCCCCGAACGAGACACTGCCCTTCGGCGGAGCATCATCTGAGTTCCTTTCTGCCCAAAGGCAGAGAGTTTGACTGTTTAGCTGGAACAGGTCGCAGCTAGTATATTTAGTTACCCCCACCCCCACGAGGGTTGCATGTGGCACAAGGCTGGTTTAATGTGGGTTGTCTGAGCCCGTAGGCTCAGCCAAAATTATTCCCTTTTTGAACCCGTATAAACAGGTTCAAGGGCAATCTACCTCCCCAAACAAGACTCTGCCCTTTGGCGAAGCCTCGTCCGGGTTCCTCTCTGCTCAGAAGCAGAGAGTTCAACTGTTTAGCTGGAACAGGTCGCAGCTAGGCTCTGTAGTCTGTTGACTTACAGATACTTATAGGTAGTTACTACCTATAATGTAGTCACTCATGGGGGTGACAGGTTATTCCATTACATCATCTATAAATCTTCAAAATTTTTCTTATTTGTCTTTTATATTAACTACAATAAGAAAAGTTGATATATTTTCATGATCTGTATGTTAACAAGCAGCATGTGATTTGTGAGTGGTGGTTTAGCCACTTCAGACATGTAAAATATCTTCTCTATTTTCATTCTAAAATAATAGTTAAAATATATCCCCTAAGTCTTGTGTAGTACAATAAGGTTGACCCATAGTTACCTAAATTTGCCTTGTAACAAATACTTCTATCCCAACCTAGCTCCAAAATTCTGTAATATTAAAGAACGAGGTAAGGGCTTATTTATTAAACACTTAAACTTAAAGTGTAAGAATTTAGTGAAAAGATGGGCTGTAAAAGCAGTTTAAGTGATGCTGAAAAGAAAACTATCACCTCAGAACTCTCAAAAGGTAAATCTACCTAGAAATTTTTAAAATGATAGGAGGTGTCATCAAACAGTGAAAAATTCACTGCCAACCCTACACAAGTATGCAAAAAGGGCAGATAAAGGCAAGCCAAGGGTTATTTCACATCGTCTCATGTCACAACTTAAACGAGAGGCCACGAAGAACCCTGGACTTACCAGTCAAGAGCTTTTCAGTCGCATTGGGGATCCTACTGTATCTAAAAGTACTTGGTGTTGGTATCTGAGGGAAATAGCAACAACAATCAAACCTGTATCGAAGCCTCCGTTGACAAGAAATCACATTCAAAATCAATTGAAATGGGCTGAAGAGAATATGAAGATTGACTTCTCTAAAGTTTTGTTCACCGATGAAACTCGAGCAACACTTGATGGGCCAGATAGATGGTGCAAAGGCTGGATAATGAACGGACAGAATCGCCATCAGCGTTTGAGACGCCAACAAGGTGGTGGAGGTATAATGATCTGGGGTGGTATTATTGAAAAAACATTAGTGAGCCCTTGGAGATTACCAGATGGCATCAAAATGACTGCTGATGCATACATAGCGTTTATGAAGGAGCATCTTGAACTGTGGATGAAAAGGCAAAGAGTTACCTTCAGAAGAGCCATTGTTTTTATGCAAGATAATGCTCCTTCACATGCTGCTCACAAGACTACTGAATATGTGAAACAGTTAGGCTTCGATGGACCTCGAAAAATGAAATGGCTAGCAGATTCTCCGGATTTGAACCCAATCGAAAACCTTTGGAGCATCATGAAGCGAAGACTGTACGCCAACGGACAACAATTCAGGAGCAATGCTGAGTTGTGGGAAGCAATTCTTGACATATCTCGCGGCATTACAGCAGATGACATCCTACAATTAACAAATTCTATGGATTGTCGACTCCTTCAAGTAATTTCAAAACAGGGAAAGCCCATTCCCTATTAGTTTGTTTAAAACTGTGCCTTTGTTTGTATCTGTTAATATTTGCTGATTATCTTATTTATTAGCTTCTTTTGATCATAAACATTCACGTGCAACATTAATAAATGTTTTGCTTGATCAATTCTGGGTATTTTACTAAACCTTTCTAATAATTTGGTATGCTCAAATCACTGTGCTGATAACAAATATGGCGCCAGTTTGTTTACATTGCACAGATCAGTAAGAAAATTTCAGTGATTGTGCAGGTCAGTGTTGCCAACAGTGTGTGAAAATTTTGTGTGAATTGATTGGATGGTTTTTGAAATATTAGAAAAAAAGTTATCTTGATAATAATTTGGCACACAATGTATAATATAAATATATTTAAATATATATATATATATATATATACAACATGAGTTTATTTATGCTCTTCAGAAAGAAAAATTTGAATAAAAAACTGAAAAGGTATTTTAAAATTAGTATACTTGTCCTGCAAATCAACTGAATCATTGCCCTATTAATATGAATTGAGTGCTAAATCTAACAAAAGTATATAACAAATATAAAAGTTAAAATTTTAAAGTTGATATTACTGGCATAAAAAAACAAGGTTTAAAATATCAATAATGCCAAAAAGACAAAGTTTTGAAATACAAAAGAAAAAGATGTCTAGCCACCAACAATGAACTTGGAATTTGAAAAACACATCATATTTTTTGTATATATCGATGAAAGATATATATATATATATATATATATATATATTTTTTTAATTTATTCAAAAATTATAACTGAAATATGTTATAAAAAGCCATCTAATATCAAAATAGGAGGTTTTGTTTTCAACACTTCTCAGTGTTTGGTTGAAAATGAAACTTTTGAATAAATTATATTTGATCTAACTTATCCCTTTTATTGAAAAGTTTTTTTTTAAACAAAAAATTAAAACCTAAAATCAAAGCCAATAGTTGGCAAAGAATATATATTCATAAATATATACAAAAAGTTTCAAGAATAATTCTACCTGTTTAATTTTATAACTATTCAAAATTGTGCAAATTTCAATTTCTTGTTAAATGTTTAAGTAATAATGTCAATAATTATCTAAAATGATTTAACTTATAATTGACCATCTAATTTAATTTAAAGATGAATGACAAATCAAAACATTAATATAAAACTTTTCTGTATATTTTTAACTATAAACATTTTAGCAAGTCCAAATGTTTTAGGCCCTTAAATAGAACAGTTAAAAGGAATTTGGTTGGTATAGTATCATTTAGTATACCTTTTATTCAGACTTATTCATATTGGGTTTTTATTGCTATTTTACGTCTCATTACAAAAATACAGAAAAGTTGTTTTTCAACAATATTTAAAAATTCAAATGGATATGCATTTTACCTAGAAATATTCAGCAAACTAGTTTCTAATAAATTTAAAAATTTCTGAAAGATAAATTTCAGATAGTGCAATAGATTTGTCAAATGTAAATGAGAATTACCTCAAAAACATGAAAGAAAAATCATCATTGAATTGTTACAAACACCTGAGGAAAATAGCAAAAAGAATCAAAATGACTTGAATTTGAAAAATATTGGTTGAAATCCTAGTAAATATTGTTTAGACTAATTTATCTGTTGAATTTTGTTAGAAAACTAAAGTTAACAAAAATAAAAAATGAAGAAAAAAATGGGGGAAAATTCCCCCAAAGTGAATGGGTAATCTCAAATTGAAAAAACATTTTTCCCAGACAAATGTTGAATTGAACATAACTAAGTGACAATATTTGAATAGACTTATTTGTTCAGGATTTAGCTGGTATACCCTTATCAAAAAAAAAAAAATTATGAGTATGGAGAGTTTTTTGATATAATTGTCCCCAAAAATATAATCATTTTATACAGTGGAAAAGTCAATTCAAAAAAATAAACATATATTTAATTTGGCATGATGCAAATATATGAAAATCTTTACATTTTCATTATGTGATATATTAGTCTTTCATATTTTAAAATAACCATAAAATAACCAAAAAAAAAGGACATTGTAAAAATAAAATTTATTGTCTTGTTTCAAAAACTTGAATATTAATACCTGCTTATAGAAAAGTGAAATGGTTGTCCAAGGAGATTGAATAACAAGAAAGAAAATGCAAATAATGATTATTCCTTTATTTATTATTTATAATAAACAGACTAAGAAAAAGAAAATGAATATTTCAAATTGAAAAAATAAAGGAACTTTGAGATGATTATGATAAAGGAATAATTTTATTATAATCTGTATTGTTTTTGGCAATTTTTCTTTCCAAGATAAACTGCAAGAAAAACTGCTAAAAATATTTAATTGTTAAAAAAAAAAAAGTTCTTCCTTATCGATATATTCACAATATAGAGAAAATTTCGACTCATTTTGTTCTTTGATTTCTCATTTTGCCTTGAATTTTTAGATTTAAACTAAAAATCATTTTCAAGTTTATAAATTTTATTGAATTTAACACTTGCTTTTTTCTAAAATTTTGTTCAGGATTGTATGTTTCAAAAAAATGATTAAAAAAGAAGAAAACTGAAAAATTTATTCTTCCTTTCACTTTTCACTTTCACAACTGAAAATTTGTGACAATACCAATTTAACACATTAAAATCTGACTTGTAATTTGCTTAATTATTTTTTTTAAAAAAAAAGATTTTTTGAATATAAATTGTTAATGAGAATATATTGAAAAAAGGTCAAATTCAGGAGGGAATTTAAAAATTGTTTTAATACAAAAAAATGAAAATCCTTTTGTTATAGAAAATGAAATGTCACCTTATAAACCAACACCACAACAAGTTTAGTAAATGCATAAATGTTCATTTCCTGAATTTTTTCTGTTGAATGAAGAAACAAAGATAATTAGAAATCAGGGAAAAAATTGAGCAAAAAGTTTTTTGGGAAAAATCAATAATCCTTTTTCTTTTTTTTTTTTCTTTTTAAAGAAAATCACTTTAAAAATGAAACAAATCAAAAAGCAACCAAATTTAGTTCATCCGTATTGATATATGTAAATTAGATTTTTCCTGAAGTTCTGGTTCTATCACTATATGTGTGTAGGGGAAAGAAACAAGACAATTGCTTTTCCAGAAGAGATCCTGAGAAATTCAAATGCCTTTTGTATTTGAAAATAATTGCAGGTTAAAAAAAAAAAAAATGAAAATTTCCAAGTGACTAAAGTGACTAGTATTGTTAAAATGAACAGAAAAAAGGATTTTAATTAAAGTGTTCAAAAGCAAGTTTAATTTAAAATTTTCTTTTATTTTATTCTGTTCTTATTTCATTTTCAGTATTTTACATTTTACTATTCATTTTCTAAATACAATTTTTAAATTATATTTGTTTATATAGAAGTGGACACTGAGGTCAGCACCAAGCACTATTTTGATCCTGGTATACAATATCTTATTCAAGAGTTGAACAGTATCAAAAAACATTAAACAGAGAGACCGTGTTAACTGAATTTAATAAAACTGGTTGGGTTGGATGAATACACATTGCCACTCTCTCTCTCTCTCTCTCTATATATATATATATATATATATATATAGAGAGAGAGAGATATATAGATAGATAGATAGATAGATAGATAGATAGATAGATAGATAGATAGATAGATAGATAATATTAGTGGTCAATATATATATATATATAATATAAAAGGCTCAAACACTAATATTCCATGGTTATAATTTATTACATTGGAATCGTAATCATGATCCAATTCATCAGACTTACAAATTCAAAAAATCTTTTGAATTAAGTCTGATAAATGATCATGATTATTGCAAATAATAGATTATAACCATGGAATATTAGTGTTTGAGCTTTTATATTATATTCTTATTCTGTCCTGACATTGAGTTCTACCTGGATTCTATCCTCTTGGGAATTTGTATATATACATATATATATCAAAGAGGATAAAATCCAGATAGGGTTCTATGCCAAAGACAGAGCAAGAATATCATATAAAAGGCCCAAACACTAATATTCCATGGTTATAATTTATTACATTGGAATCGTAATCATGATCCAATTCATCAGACCTACAAATTTAAAAAGAAAACAAAATATATCTCCGGGTGATTATGATTCCAATGTAATAAATTATAACCATGAAATATTAGTGTTTGAGCCATTTATATTATATATATATATATATATATATATATATATGTATGTATGTATGTATGTATGTATTTTATTTATTTGGACAAGACCTTATTCAACATTCGAGGTAGTGGCCATGGATAGACAGGCATGGAGAAGCAGATGCCATAATGGTATCAAGATCAACAAAACAGGTCAGATGAACTGGCTATGAGAAGCTAAGATCCAGGACTAGGGCATCTTCAGTCATACCAGCAACCACATCCTCACTCTTGCAAAATTTGTAGATTAATGTGGAAATATTTTTCTTTTTTAATCATTTCACCCCAGGCAAGGTAATGAAGCCACTAAGATGCAAGGGGCTACCGAGTGTTAGAAAATGAGAAAAATATTATTAAGGAAAGAGAACAATAAAATAATAAGAATAAACAAAATATCAATTGACATTGCATTTAAATTTTTGAAAATTAATGTTGGCTAGAAAGCATGAAGTTGAAAGAGAGATTCACAAGTGAGAAGTGTGAGAAAAGAAACTGTTAGTATAGAACTTATGGTTACATTTAGCCAAATAAGCTGTAAAATGATGAGACCTAGCTGCCAAACTAGTACAGCACATAAAGTCTAGGTACCATGGAGGAAAGTTCATCAGAACAATTACCATGGAAGTATTTATAAGGAAAGGCAGAAGGAAGTTATGTTATGGGGATGGGAAAGGGACTGAAGCCAACTTTTTTGTTGAACACTCATACATTGAAATCAATGGGAGAATTCTGTATCTGTGTGTGTATATATATATATATATATATATATATATATATATATATAAACACATACACAAACACACACACAGTTCAAAAGTTTTTTAAATTGGCCCCCAAAATAGTTGTTTTGTATTTTAAATAAGAGAAAATTATTCTACATGGTTAAAAAAAGTTAGACATGATTGTTATTATAAATTTTATTGTGACAAAAAGCAAAAAAGAATTTCATGATTAAATTTTGCTCTCATCAAAATATCCTCCTTTAGTCTTAATTACTGCAGCACAAATGTTTGGCATTCATTGCAAAAGTTTCTCAAAGCATAAGTTTGATAATTGATCCCATTCTTTTTTCAATGACTCTAAGAGATCTGTTCAGTCAAGTTCATCCCATTCTAATTCTGGAGGTGGCCTCAAGCTTTTTAACTGCAGTATATATATATATATATATATATATATATATGATAAGATAAGGAATGAATAGGAAATCTTTATGCGTCTAACATTCAAACAAGTTTTATTAAATTCAACTGACAAAATTTATCTGTTTATTTTTTTTTAATGTTTTGTCTACTTTTCAAATATGTTTTATATCTAGAGAAAAATTATGAATATTTATGTCAAAAGTCCATATTTTTTCTATTTTTTTGTTTTTAACCCTCTCATTCATTATTTAGAGCTGGGTGATCATTATTAACTAGGTACTGAAACAACAGTTCCCGTACAATTACTGAATACAAGCAATGTTAGTACCTAGATGAGTGACTGCTTGAGAATACCAGTTGCTATAAGCTTGGATGTGCTGGTGGTGTAACAAATAAAAGTTTGGAATTGTTAATTGGAGAGCCAAGTTCCAATTCCAGTTGGGTTCGCTATATCCGCTTACTTGGAATACCCTTGGGAAAGGTAGGAATCCACCTCTTCTCTCTCAAGCTATGGGTTAATTATTAAGATATATCACTAAATTATTATTATCTCAAAAAGAAATTGTTATAATCTAAACATTTTTCCTGGCTTTAAATGACCTGTGATGGGTTGATAAGCAATAAAAAACAAATCAATTATTATTATTTATAATTAATTTATTTTTAATTCATAGACAAATGGATAATAATTTTCTAACTGTTTTGTACCTATAAAATCGCTTCAATATTTCTATCATTTTTTTTGGCCTACACTGATAAACTAGGGCATCATATTATATCTCTTTCTTTAATTATCGTGGGCATGTTTAAAGCAAAAAAAAAAAACATTATTTAAATGACATTCTCCAAACAAAAAGATAATATAGTTACCACAATGAGTTTTTTGGAGCAATTTTTTGTTTTGAATAGCAGTAGTTATTTGCTTCATTACAAACACTGAGAAATAAAAAAAATAATTTGGATGGAAGCCAATCTCAGCTGAAGATATGAAGAATTGCCAGGATCTCTTCCAGTTTTTGGAGTAATAAAGTAAAGGTCAAAGTTATTAATACATTCCATGTCCCTAACAGGTCAACAAAAAGCCTATAAAAATAAAATTTTTAACAAATTTATTTTTGATGGGATATTGTGATAGAATTTAAGCCAACTCAAAATGACAGAAGGAAAAGGAACTGGATATCCTTGTTTCTTACCATCTTCTCAATTTTATTGCTTGCATCTGAATGACACATATTGTCTGCCTTTATTAGCTGAATCTTGTATATTGTGTTAAGACCTTTTCTAGAAGAGTTGTGACTCTATAAACTTGTGGACAGCTTTTTACAAAAGGAAGAGTTACTATTGTTCCGGTCAATGATTCTTGTTTAAGTCCATAATCAAAGTTCATTCAACACATCCTCATCTTTTCTCACAAGGTCCAACAACCATCAAGGGGAGGTAATACTCCTTTTGTTCATAAAAGAAGTCAGATTATCACAAGCAGAGTGACTCAACAGCTAAGTTTGGTTAACTTTGATTTTTTAAGTTTTGTAAAATACACTTGCTGAAAACTCTTTACAGAAAGCACTGTCGATATTTGAATTAATTATTAAAATTAAATTGAAATGATTAATTATTTTAACAATTTTATTGCTTTATTTAAAAAGATAGGCTTTTATAATATATCACCTTTCCTTCCATGAAGGAAGTAATTAAAATATCAACAATTTTTTCTATAACAAACTGTCCACAAATTTAAAATTTTAAAGAAGCCAAAGGCAAAGAGCTATCCTATACTAAGTTATTTTTCTTCTTCTGTGTGATGTGTTCCTTCAGGATGTTAGTGAACATGGCTCTCCCCAATTTCCTCTTCTTTGTAGCTCTTAGTAAAATTTGTCTTTTTGTTATTTCGCCAAATCACTGTTCTTCCAACCATTTATGCAAGCTTGTTTGGAAGGTTATTCACTGCTTTCATCTATCCCTCCTGCTTCCAATATATCCCATGTGTGTTAAATTTTCCAAGCCCTCTTTCCTCATCATGTGCCTTAGAAATTTCAATTGCCTCTTTCTGATGTTACATACAAGTCTCTTTTTTGTTTCCATTTTCTCTAAATCTTCATTGTTGCTCACGTGTCCAGCCCATTTTTGAGTTAGTACATTTTTTTTCCGTCCAAATATTTATATAATTGTAACTCACTTTGTCCCCAAAAGGAACATCTTTACGCTAATAATGAATTTTGTGATGGAGTCTGTCTAAAATATAAAAATTGATGCAAATAGGCATGCACACAAAAAGAAGTTATCTAAACTCAACATTTGTCACTACATCTAAAATAATAAAAGACTAATCAATACAAAACAAAACAATGAGTCAAAACTTGAAGGAGGAATTTATTCTATCACCTGCAAGGATTGCCAGAAAGAATATATTGGAGAAACTTCAAGAGGTTTAAAGAGAAGACTATATGAACACAAAAGAACAACACATAAAACACATTGTTTGTTCACCATAATGAAACTGACCACAATTTTTATAAAAAAAATGCTACTCTAATTAAAAGAGAAAATAATGCACTATGACGAAAAAGTCTAGAAAGTGGTTTAATTGCTAGTTTATCCACAATAAATTTACATCTAGAGTTTTATAATGTTTAACCATTCTTGTACATTAGTCTGAATAGAAAAGCATATAATAGTAAAAGTGTCTTCAAAGTTAGTAAATGTAGTCCTTTTAGTGAGACTTGAATTGCCAAAGGCATTTGCAATTCTCCAACATCTGAATGAAGAAAACTATGAATGCAGTTCAGCAGGCTAAACATACTCTCAAATAAACTTGTCTCACTAATGTATAAACATTACTAAACATAATTATTAAATAAACTTAACTACTAAATAGTGAATTCAATCATTGAGTACTTTTCATTACTTTTGACAAACCCAACAAATCAAAAAAAAATATACTGTTCTACCTACTAATGCTATCACAACTACAATGAAAAAGTATTTAACTTAACATAAAATTTGTTACAACTACATCCAAAAATAATAAAAGATATAATCAATACAAAACAAGAAGTCAAAACTTGAAGGAGGAATTTATTCTCTCACCTGCAAGGATTGCCAGAAAGAATATATTGGAGAAACCCCAAGAAGTTTAAATAAAAGTTTATATGAACACAAAATAAACATTTTAAAATACAACACATTAAATGCATTAGTAACAAAATTGACCACAACATAAAAAAATGTTGGGGGAGAAGCACAACAAATGTTGGTTACAACTTTACAATGAATACAATAAAACACAAAGATGTTCAGCCTTAAATTTAAATTTTTGGCATCCGATGTATATCGATGTATAACCTAGCCAACCTCAATTCAGTTTTATATTGATCTGTTTTTTATTTTATTTTCATCACAGTTGTTTGTAATTATTTGGTATTGTAACAACAGTAGTTTTGTGAGAAAAAGAGATATGTTGTCTGACCCGGGACATAAATTTACCAACAGCGATAAAAATAAAAACCAATGTGATAGAAAGTTGAATGAGATCAGCTAAGTTAAATATCTAGATACACCAGACATCAAAAAAATTAAATTTGAAGTTAAGTGTCTGTTCATCTTTAGCATTTTCAACATAAATATGAATTTATAACTGGTGCTTCTATTTCCACTACCTCATATATAAAACCTAACATTGTTGTTAAAACCATTACTAGTTTGAAGAAGTCTTTTCCAGGAATGAAACATGTCAACTTAGGAGATTTTTCATTTGATTACACATTATGATATATATATATATATATATATATATATATATAGGATAGTGATATATAAATTTTTATATATTAAGAACAGTTTTGGAGAAAAGGTGTATGACAAAGTGGAAAAAGTTTTTGTTTGACACGTTTCGTCCCTTAGGACTTCATCAGACTAGGTTTGCTTATGTTGATGCGTCTACGCATGTGCATTAACAAGATATGCTGGAAATTTTAAATTATGAAAAAAATTTTTTTTTACTAATTTGTTTTAATAATGTATTTTGGGTAAATAATCTAGCCAATTTCATTTAGATTCATTTTCTTTTATCATCTTTTTTATTAAACATTCCGCATTGTGATAACAGATGTGCCAAGAACTGTGAAATGTTGTAGGAACCTGGATACAAATTTACTGTGGATGGATGAATGATTAATTTTTGTCTTAGCCAATTATTTTCTCTTTAATTAGAATATCAATTTTTTTTATGTCAAAATTGTGGTCAATCTCATTACTAATGCATTTAATATATTGTATTTTAAAATGTTTATTTTGTGTTCATATAATCTTTTGTTTAAACTTCTTGAGGTTTCTCCAATATATTCTTCCTGGCAATCCTGGCAGAGTCAATATAATACTTGATGGAGTAAAGTCCTCCTTCAAGCTTTGCCTCATTGTTTTGTTTTTGTATTGATTAAGTCCTTTATTGTTTTAGATACAGTTACGACAAATTTTATGTTGAATTTAGATAAATTCTTTTTGTGCACATGTGTAGCTGCATCAACGTAAATAAATCTAGCCTGATGAAGTCCTAAGGAATGAAACACATCACATGAAAACTTTTTCCGCTTTGTATACACTTTACCTCTCTCTCTCTCTCTCTATATATATATATATATATATTTTAAGACATTTTATGTTTATACATTCTTTTATAGATACAAATATTTAAGTAAATGCTCTGTTTATAATGAACAGTATTAAACAACATTTACCGGCCTGAATGTCCCAGAAATTTTCAGAAAATATTCATCCTCTAACAGGATTCGAACATGTATCCTATATGGAACCGCTATTTAACTTGACGTGCCTTTTTACCAATTTGGCCACAGAGGAGCGTTAGGTTAGCAAGGTCGAATTTACTGTATAGGATACGGGTTCGAATCCTGTCAGAGGACGAATATTTTCTGTGAAAATTTCTCGGACATTCAGGCCAGTAAATGTTGTTTAATTCTGTTTATCATAAACAGAGCATTTACTTAAATATCTGTATCTATAAAAATAATGTATAAAACATAAAAATGTCTTAAAAAATAATATATTTCAATATATATATATATATATATATATATATATATATATATAGTTTGACAAATTTGACAAAATGGATAACTGTTTTATTGACTTCATTACACATTTTGCCATCCATACATCTGAACGAAATGAAAATATGTGTGTGTTTCAATATTAAATCGTTAATACTTTTTCTTCTAAGCTGACATCCCTCAGTCAGGATAACAGAACAGCTTTTGTGTGATTTTTATATAAAATCTGTTATTTTAGTGAATCTAATGAACCCAACTGGAATTGGAACTCAGCGCTGTGATTAACAAATCTGAACCATTATCCATTACACCCCCAATATATTAAATCTTACAGCACCTGGTATTCCAAAGTGATCATCCATCTAGATACTGACCAGGCTCAATATTGCTTAACTTCTGTAATCATGTGGGTTTCATTAGGTTTGTTTGTTTAATGGTATATCAAATCCTTCTGGGTCATTTTATTTTCTTGTGAGCTTAGATAATTGTTTTTTTCAAAAAATGTATTGCTGGTAATTTTTTGTAATGTATTTTAATATTTTCATGTTTTGACTCCAGTTTGGGGGTTCAATATCTGCCCAGAGCTTGGAATAATAGCAATTAAGAGGTGGTCCCACACTCCTCAAAAACCTCTTAATCAGAGACCTTGCAGCCAGATGAAGCTTATTGTCATACCCAGGCTGATGATAATGTAGGAACCGTTGATTCAATTGAATGTGATGTGGCCATAAGCTATATATATATATATATATATATATATATATATAACTTCTGCAACTTTAATTTTATATTTTGGCAACATTTTGGACATTCCTCAAGTGCAGATGATTAGTTTTGATGTAATCAAATATATATATATATATATATATATTAAAGACATTTTTATGTTTAACGTTCTTTTTTTTTTTTTTAAATAGATACAAGTATTTAAGTAAATGCTCTGTTTATAATAAACAGTATTAAATAACATTTACCGCCTGAATGTCCGAGAAATTTTCATAGAAAATATTCATCCTCTAACAGGATTCGAACCTGCGTCCTATACGGAACCGTCATTTAAATGGCGTGCCTTAACAGGTAATTTTTAAATTACCTTAACGTGCCTTTATTATAAACAGAGCATTTACTTAAATACTTGTATCTATAAAAAAAAGGAATGTTAAACATAAAAATGTCTTTAATAAATAAATTGTTGGACTTTGTCCATTTCTTAATATATGACGTCATTTGTTTACATTTGATATGCCAGAGCAGTTATGAATGTACGAGATTCATGGAAGATCGAAGTTTATAAGCAGTAAATTCGACCTTGCCTACCGAACGCTCCTTTGTGGCCGAGTCGGTTAAGGCACGTCAGCGTAAATGACGGTTCCGTATAGGATGCAGGTTCGAATCCTGTCAAAGGACAAATATTTTCTATGAAAATTTCTTGGACATTCAGGCCGGTAAATGTTATTTAATACTGTTTATTATAAACAGAGCATTTACTTAAATACTTGTATCTATAAAAAAAAAGAACGTTAAACATAAAAATGTCTTTAATAAATAAATTGTCGGACTTTGTCCATTTCTTAATATATATATATATATATATATATATATATATATATATATGTATATAATTATTTTTTATAAAAAATTATAACATAAGTATGTTATAAGATCACTACAAAAGTAGCCATTTTGTTTCAACACATTCTGTGTCTTCTCAAGTGATGATGTTGAAAATAAAATAAATGGTTTTAAAAGTTTCAGATTAATTAACGATCCTACACTAGGGGGGCATTGTTACAAAAGCTAGAATAACCAATCAAAACGAAGTATAGAAAGATTCAAAAGTCGGTCGACCTTGGTCCAGTGACCTTTCTCAGCCTAGGGAAGGTCCTATCGTTTGTGAGTGGAGGGGTCTATTCCCACGGCGATCTTGTCGGCGATGAGTTTCGTCACTGGTCTTGGCGCCAGCGCGGATTAAAAACCCTGAGTTTTCGCCACCTGGCTAACGGGCCGCCTAAACGACATTTCATAAAATTTGCCAGATGAACGGTAGAGGAAACGGTTTAACGCCTATTCCAATGCCCCGTGTCCGCCCCTTTTAACCATTGGTAATTTTAAAATCCCAAAAGCTTTATGGATCACTAATGCTACAATGTTCGCCCCGTATTCGGGGTGAAACGGATGGTGTTTCTACAAAATGGTGATATGGACGAAAGAGGAGGAAGTCTTGCGAATTTTCTCATCAGGATCTGAATCGATTTTGAGCATCAGCTCAAGATGAAGATCAGAACTGATTCTTCATTTCAGCGAAATTATGTTCGACAAGGACGCTACAGAACGGGCACGTTACATTTATGGCTTCCTGGGTGGTGCCTCCCTTGGTTAGGTTAGACAATACATGTATTAATATAAGTGTTGTTCCCTTTCCACATCTTTAGTTTGATCCAGCCTGAGATTCCCAACCTCCCCAGTTTGTTTTTTGATCCCACTTTCTATCTCGACTGGGTCAGCTTTATACTTCCCCATGCCCGTATGATTTTTTTTTTTTTTTATCACCTTTCCCAAGCGAGAGAGCTGCTTGATTTTGTTCCAGTGGGCAGAATACAGTGGTCTCCTGCATTTTGAGGGTTGGAAGGGCCCTACTAACATCAGTTAACGTTTTATTTTCATTTATGTTAATATTTTAGTTTGTTATTGGGTTCACATCCCACCCCATTTCATTTTTTCATCTTAGAATTTTGTACATATGTGTTAGGATCATTATGACATGGGGCATAAGTCTCCTAGAGTGGATGTGGTATTATGGTGCAAGGAGGATTGACTGATGATGGACGAGTTCTTAAAAAAAAATTGTAATGTCTGAATGGGTCGAATCAAATTAGCTAGGTATAAGATAGTTAGGTGAAGACCAGCCTTACCCCCTCCCCTTTTTTGGCTTTTGTGCCAAATTTTGTAATTTTACAAAATAAATCTTAGCCCAACGAAATCCTGCTATAATAGCTATTCAGATCTTTAAATACGTGTAATATTAAAATAATTTATACTAACTAATAATTATAAAATCATATGATAAAATTTAATATTAAAATTAAAAATTGGTAATTTTAAAATCCAAATTTAATCACTATTAAGTTTAAAAACTACAAAATTATTGAGAAAAGAAAAATATATATGTTTATTCAATTCATTTCTTCATTGAAATTATGTTCGACAAGGACGCTACAATATATCCGGTCATTTGATAATACATGTATATATATATTTTCCCTTTCCCTTTAATTTCCGTTTTTATTTTCAAGTTTGGGATGTGGTATTAAACTCACGCGTCAAGACAACAAAAACACAATCAGATTATAATATATAAGCAATCCCAGACATAATAGATACACACACACACACACATACATACACACAAAAAAGAAAAAAAAAAAAAAAAAGAAGGAGGTGGTTAAAAACATGAACATCTACAGCCCTTTTATGAAAAAGGGAGACGTGGAAACTAACACTAAACACACACACAGTGAATACACTCTACATACACATAGACACCGATAGATACACATACATACATCCACAGACAATGACAGACAATGAGAAATCATAAATATTTCAGACTTAAATAAATACTAACCACTTATTGAATTATAACTTAATGGAGCAAATATACAAAGATAAAATGTTAAAAATAATATTATTTAATATATTAAAACGAAAATTCTAAAAACCATAAATATCAATAAAATATATATTAATCATATATATAATAGCTATTATATATTAGGCAAGGAAAAAACAGTATACAGAAACACACAACTATATATATATATATATATATATATATATATATATACACGGGAGCAAAAACAAATTAACACACATAAATATACACTCATACATACATATACATATATATTTACATACAGAACTGCATACAAATAAATATATAAACATAAACATATACGCACATATACATATCTATGATAACATATATAATATATATGTGTGTGTGTGTCCATAAGCTATATATATATATATATCATATCTTCTACAACTTTTATTTTATATTTTGGCAACATTTTGAACATTCCTCAAGTACCAATGATTAGTTTTGATGTCCTTGATGTCTCCAATTCTCTTGGGGGATTTTGTGATTGAAGTAGGTATGGATATATACTTATTAATTTATGCATTCACAATCAGAAGGGACTTTAAACAATTTCAGATCCTTTAAATATTATATAGCTTTTTTCTCCAGAAAGTCAAAATCTAATCCGGGTAGAAATTCTCTAAAAAAAAAAAAAAAAAAAAAAAAAAAAAAATATAGAAATACTGAAGAATGGTTTGTTGTAATCTTTTTAGAAAGTTCTGGCACTCGACCTCCACTGCCAAAACTGTTTTCAGATATGGTGAGAATCGAAAGATTTTTGATTTGTTTTTATTTATTTTCTCTTTGTATATTTTGTGATATCATTGTTTTATTTAACATAATTTGGAATTTTGTTGACTTACATTTTGTTCATGTTATAACCCTAAACATTTTTTTAAAGTTTAATTAATAATACAAAATAATCTCAACTTTTTAATTTTACATATATTTTTATTTTTATTTTTTATTTTTTTTATTATATTATACTTTTATTTTTATTTTTTAGATTTTTATTGATTTCTTAAATATTTTACATATTCTTATCTTCAAATTCCAATTTTGACTTGCAAAATTAAAAAGTAAATGAACATAAAATTAATTAAGTTAGGCCCTGGATGCAGGATAATGTTTTAGACTTATCTCAGGAATTGGACATGAATAGAAAATTTAGTATTTTTTGGTATCAGTTTTTATTTAATTACAAAATTTTTTAATTTATTTGTTTTAGTCTTTTATTGTTTTTTTTTTTTTTTAATTTTTTTTAAATTTTCAATTTAAAAACATTACCTTTTGAAGTTTTTCATTTTTCTCAAACTTTCTTACTTTAAAAATAATTATTGTTTTTAATTTTTTCATTTGAAAATTTTTTTCAATTTAAAATGAATGACTTTTTTCAATTTTTCCATTTAAAAAATTACCTTTTTAAGTCTTTCATTTTTTAAAAAGAACTTTTTTAATTTAAAAAAAATTACCTGTTTTAATTCTTAAAAAAAATTACATTTTGGAAATTTTTCATTTAAAAAAATTTCTTAATTTAGAAATTTAACATTTTAAGCTTTTCATTTTTTTAACAACTTCCTTAATTTAAAAAATATTACCTTTTTAATCTTTTTCATTTAAAAAAATTTCTTAATTTCAAAATTATTTTCATTTTGCTAAATTTCTGAAATTAAAAAATTACCTTTTAAAAATTTAAGATTTAAAAATGTTTTACCCTTTTTAATATTTTTATTTTTAAAAAAAATTCTTAATTGTTTAAACAAAATTTTTTACCATTTATTTTAGTTTTTACAATTTTAAAAACTTTCTTATATTTTATAATCTTTTTTTAAACTACTGTGTAGATTTAAGTTTCATTATATAATTATTTTTTTAAAAATATGATTCCTTCACTACATAAGAGTTCTCATGTTTCAAAAATGAGAGCCGAAACCAACAATATAATTATTAAAATTAAATTGAATTAAAGTAACAAACTAAAGAACCCTGGATTATTTACCTAACGTGTTCTTTCCTATTTTTCTACATACCTGCACACACGCGCATACACACACATATATATATATATGTCGCATGCATCCATCTCGAGAGACCCTGGATCTGCGCCTCAAAAATTATGCCTAAACTGCAATGATGGCTGTACAGGCTTACACGGGAGTGACAGTCTCAATTGCAATGAATGCACATGATAATGCTCTCCCTTGATGTTACTGTGTTGTGCTTTCCTTCAAGAATTCTTCAACCCAATATTAAGTCTCTGTTTCTTCTCTACTCGTCCCAACCTTTGGTGTAAATTACATCTCCCACATGAGTGATCATTGTTGACATCTTCCCATCTCTTAATGTCTATGTCAATCACTCTCATGTCACTTTCTTGAAGTGAAGATGAGGTTTCACTTGTGCCTGCTTGCCAATGGCCAGTTTCCCATACAGAAGGACATTGAGAATCTTCCCATCAGTAAACTGTTGCTTCCTGTGTTTTACCATTTCCAATTTTGTTCTAGGGAAAGATAGAGACTAATAAAACTTGGCACCAGTGTCATCACAGGAGTTTCCAGAATGAAGTTGAACACAATACTGGATTGTCTTAGGGACTTCGGCTCCAGATTTGTTCTCAACATTTACTCCTAAAGTCTTTCCTATGACTCGGTGTAGCCACAAGGAAGCAGTGGTTTAAATTCAGAGTTTTCCTACTACCCTCCTGACAAGTTCCATCTACCTGAAGTATATATATATATATATATATATATATATATATATATATATATATATATAAATATAAAAGTGAACATAGAAGTCAAGTCTGTTTCATGCTATATTTATATTTACACACGCTCTATCTCTGATATTGAGCACTTTATCCCATAAATAATGCACATCTTAAGACTATATTTCTTCATATATATATATATATATATATATATATATATATATATATAATGCAAAGCTCTTTTCTATGAATTGAGCACTCTGATTCACTTTCACTGGCATGTTTATTCAAAAATAAATACATAAAAATTCACCTTCCTCTCTGCCGGGAGCTGATAGCTTAGGGAAAAAATCTCTAACTAATGCCAAATCAGTAGGGTATGATCCTGGCTTGAGGCAACTGAATGTCTAGCCACTGATGAGCTGTGATACAGCAAAACAGTCTGTCTTTGGATGACTATATATATATACATATATATATATATATATATATATATATATATATATATATATATATATATGCAAGCATAAACATCATATATATCAGAGTAACCAGTTCATAATCGAATGTACCACTTTAAGAATTATTATTATATATTGTAAATAATAAAAATCAATAAATCAATAAATAAATAAGATAAGAATAAAAGTATAAAATTATCATCAAATATAGGAGACAATTTTTTTTAAGTCACAACATTATTTTGTTTCATTTATTTACTACTTTTATTATTTGTTCGGAATAGTCAGTTTCTTTTATTATTTATTTTTCAAATATTTTTAATAAAAGAAACGTTTTATTATAATAAATAATGTTCCAAATGTATTTTTAATATCTATTATGTCCCTTCTACCCAATTATGTTGGCTCCTTTTCTATACTCTCAAGTGGTCAACTATTGAAACAAAACAAAATTTTTATAAACACCTCACACAGAATTGAAGAAGAATAAATGCTTAACAAAATCTGACATCTCATCAATTTTATTTGAGAAAATGGTTTGCTAGGAATTGAGGTCAAGAAAAAAATAAAATTTGCAATTGGTATGTGTCAACATTACAGAGTTAACCCCACCCTCTGTCCCTACCAACATTTCTGTGTTCTACTTTTTAAAAAAAAATGTCTTTTTTTAGAATTGTTTTTATAAATCTATCAAAAAAGAAAAAAAACAAAACAAAGTTCACTATTTGAATAGTTAAGTACATTAGTTGCTCCGAACGACTGAAAATAAAACAATGTCAAGCTTTTCCAATAACAACCCCATAAAAACCTTATTGGAGAGAAATGAAAAGAATAAGAAAAAATTTGAATAAAAAAAGTTAAATAAAAATATCATATCTAGAAATGAATAATTCTGAAAATGAATTCATATAATTTTCAAATGAGGCATGATGGGATTACTTAAATACTCATTCTATCAACATTAAGGAAAAAAATGCTGGCAAAATTTTGATTGATAAATCTTTGATATTTATCAGTTACAAACCAACAAATCAATAAAAAAATTCCAAACAAAAAACAAACATGCAAAGAAAACAATGAGTTTGTCCAAATTACAAAACTGCAAGATTTCAGCATATCAATAAAAATTTAATACAAATATAATAAATATAATTTAATATAAATTTACATAAGTTTAATATAAATTTAATAAATATAAATTTGATATAAATGTAATAAATATAAATTGACATAAATTTAATATAATATAAATTTAATAAATAAATATAAATCTGATATGAATGTAATAAATATAAATTTAATAAATATAAAGTAAATATAAATTTTATATAAATTTAATAAAATAAATTTTGTATATACATACATACATATCATAAATATAAATTTGATATAATTATCATCGATATAAATTTGCACAGAATAAAAAACCTTAACCCAAATCATTTATTTTTAGCTGATGAAATCTTCCCTGTAGATATTACAGATAATAAAACAGGATTATTAAGCATTTCTTGCCTTTGAGTGGGATCGCGATCATCATCTAGATCTGATTGCAGATAGTGTCACAGTAATTCTAGGTGAAAATTACACTGAGTATATATATTTAATTTATTGGATTTGTATCAATAGAAATCCTGTTCTTCATTTCTTTCGAATTTTCACTGGCATTGAGTGACATCTTGAATTTATTGATATATAACACTACACAGTAACAGGATTCAAGTTGTCTGTAATGGTTTGTGCAAACCGCTCATGAAGATTACAGAAGTCTTCCTTAAATTTCCTCGGCTTAATACCCACTGTACACAATTTGTCATTAAATAACCCAATGAGGGATAACATATTGTAAAATCAACTAACAATATATATATATATATATATATATAAAATAAATGTCCATTAAGGAATTGTATTCCTGATCAATCAAAATTCATAAATAATTATATAGGCCATACTATACTTTTCTGACCATAGCTCAATTAGATCTCATTTAAATACTCATGGAAACCAACCAGATGCTATTTGTAACATACTTGTTGACAACACTAATATAATAGCACCATCTACATGCAAAAGAAAAGACTAAAAATAATGGAAGCCTTATTAATAAAAACAACAAAACAACACTCAATAATATCAACTATGAACATGGACACAATATCTTGACTGTGTTTTGAAAATGAAAACATTATATAAATATATACATACAACAAACTATTTCTTGTTAATAGTTAATATATTTCAACCATGAAAATGGCTAAATGTATAACCAAAAGTTCTCGGATAAAAAGAACAATTGGACAGTTTTTTATATAATTTATCATCCGAAAAGAAAAAAAAATCAGATTAAATGAGAAATTGTATAAAAAACTAAATCAAAGCACCTTGTCTGTTGTATTCAATGAAATATGCATGAAAGAAGAATTGACTCCTAAATACACAAATTATATATATGTATGTATGTATGTGTGTGTGTGTGTGTGTGTGTGTGTGTATTTGGGTAGCAATCCCATTTTTATACAAGTTTCACTGAAAACTATTGACAAGGTACTGCAGTTAAGATTTTTTTTTAATTTCTGCTTGTATACTTATAATTTTCTTTTTTTCTGGACATAAATTATATGGAAATTGTTTGAATATTCCGTATGTCCAAGTGCTCTCAGCTATACTTTTACCCATTATCAAGTATGGTTTATATATTTTTATTTTTAGTTTTAACTGGACGTAAAGATTGTTTTATGTAGGCAAATAATAAAAGTAAAAAATAAAATCATCCTTGATAATGGCTAAAAGGCAAATGTGGTTTTAATGGTTAAAAGCTTTGTGCAGAACAAACCACACTTTTTGAAGGGCCAAATACAGAGACCTGGTGCCCTATGTGCCACAAGTTCCCCAACAATCTTCCGCAGGTTTGGAATTCAGAGTCGTCCTTCTCCTAGACCAGTTCCCACCCAAGGCTATAGAACCTAGTCAGTCCTGCTATTTACCCATAGCTGGAGGGAGGAGAAGAGGATTCATACTTTTCCCAAGGGTATTAGCACATGAGTGAAGGAGGCATAGTTTTATATATCATATTCTTCTATATTTGTGAATGTGTGTGTGTGTGCAAGATTCAAGGGTTTGGGTTAGGTTTGTATGGACCATTTACTAAAATTACACAAGCTTATAAAACTAGTTACTAAGTTTCCTCATTTGACTTTATATCTATCAACACAAAAAGTTTAGAGATGTGAAATGAAAAAGAGACCCAGTTCCTAATTTCATAGACTTAAAATTTGGGATGTTAAAAGAAGGGAAAACCTGTTTCTAAAAATAACTGAACGCCAGCACTGGACAGAGGTTATATACTTTTTAAAAATTTTCACCTGTTTCCCCCGAAGACAATATTCCTGCAGGAAAACATATACTGTCTTTTCTGCCTGGGTATTTTATCTCCTTTGTTAATTTATTTACTCAGCTTAACTTGTAATGTGTTGTATCCTTAAAGAAGGTTACAAATGGACAAAGGTGGTACTTGAGTGAAAAGAACAGCAACACAGGCGTAGATGAAAGAAAGAGAGATTTATTGTAAAAGAGAATACACTACTGAAAGACAGGGAATCAGTTAGCAGGTTAATAATTCCTGAAGTCTGTCTGCCAAGTATATCCTGTGCTTACTATATATATCTAATGATATAGTCAGTCCACATTGGCGATAGGGAGTGTGGGACATTCCATCATAATATAATGTAGCACAAAGCCAAAGACAAATAAAAGGTGTTTTAAAGATCATGTAGTTGAATAATTCTAGAGCTGGTCTGCCTTAAAAAATAGCATTATAAAATACTTAAGTTAACCAGGAGGAAAATCCCTAGTACCAGTGGGACATATGCAATTATCTTAACTACAAGGCAAGCTAAGTCTGTTATTTAAATATTTCTTTTGCAAGACTCTGAGAGCTTACGAACAACATTAATTTGTTCAGGTAAGACTTGCTTTTGTGTCAAGTCTATACTAATCAAAATATTGGTCTTCAGTTTTTCTCTTTTTCCTAAATAGTATAATGTTTGAGATACCAATAAAGTCATTATTGGGTTTCTGTTTTTTCAACAGTAAACTTTTAGTAAGTACCAAGATTTAGTACAGCCAAAGTGGGAAGCAAAGAAATACTTCATTATAAAATGAGTTTACTCTTTCAGTTCTTTTGAATGTGATGCTAAGAGGGACTGTCGATAAGTTCTTGGATTGACCCACGTTTCAAAATTTGACCAAATATCAATTTTTTAGAAATATTTTTTAACAGAATTTCCTGATCAGGTCAAAAAAATTTCAGCATCCCTTGTTATGAAGTAATTCTTCTGTATTAGTTTATTACTTAATAACAATATAAAAATGAACCCTCTCTTTATGCCCAGAAGAATGTTATGACAAGGGAGTGCTGAAAAATTCTCAGCCTGACCTACTTCCCAAAATTTGACCAAAATAATCAAAGAACAAAATTTTATTTTGAATCCCTTCTTGATCAGGTCAAGAACTTTTCAGCATACCTTGATATGCAGTAATTTTGAGGGATCAGTTTATTATTGAATAACAATATAAAACCTATTCCCAACTTTATACTCAGTAAAATCTTATGACAAGTGAGCACTGAAAAGATCTCAGCATGATCCACTTCTACAAATCTGATATGTCATTCACAGACTACTGTTTCGTTGTATCACAGCTCCTTAGTGCGACTAGACAACTGAATGCCTCAAGCCTGGATTGAAACCCAATCAATTTGGTGTCAGTCAGAGCTTCTACCACTGAGCCATCTTCACTCGACAGAATGAATCAGCCAAATCTAGTGTATTGATTTTAGAAATGTAAACAAACACCAAATAGCCAAAGTGCTCCTTTCATTTTACTGAAGAGCTTTGCATTTATGCAGGTGACTGTTGTTTTTAGCATTAGATTGTCGTTCAACAGTGCTCAATGGAAAATATATTTCAAGAGCTAAATCATATATATATATATATATATATATGTATGTATGTATATGAAAAACTCCAGGACACAGATTTATATTTTAGTCTGATTTGATAGCAGCACTTTCAAGGATTTTCCATCTAAGTCAGTTACTTTCTAAAATTATGCTATACATGAAAGTATGTCTCAGCTTTTAATAATATGAATCTAGGCTTTCAAATTATTTATATACCAGAAATATAAAGAATGTAGTCTACATACAAAAAAACATATAAATTGATAAAAAATAAGATCCAAAGAAATCTCTGCTATATATTAACACCTTCAGCTGTAATGGTTTTTTTTGCTGACGTGTGTTGGCCAAGAATAGAATAATGGGAGTTCCCCAGAGACTGAACAGCTAGAAAGCAAGTGTTTATCACAACATGAGCAGAGAATAAAATGAAGACAAGGTGTGAATTTCAAGATGGGAGACACTACATAATTAATGCGAGTTTTCATGCAACAGAGTAATGATAATGTATATGAAATATATAAATAGAGTATCAATTAACCCATTAATGCCTACCATCTCCAAAAACAAGTATGAATGGATTAGAGATAGAAGCCTATAATTAATACGAGATTTTTATTTTAACTTTTATCATTAACACACAGTGTGGTTCATGTAGGATGTGTGGGTAGTATAAGGGATATCAACATGGTATTTGAAAACAGTGAGCTGAATTCAGATTCTGAATTAGTCTGTTACTTTCATGTAAATATCCTTTGAAAGTTATGGATCCCCCCCCACTTCTTGACCCCCTAAAATAATAGAGGAGACTGGGCTCTTTAGCTTTGGATGGCAAACAGCCCAAGGAAAGGAAAACTGAATTCCAACCTATGGAGAAGGCAACAGGACCCTCCCTTCCCCCTATTTTTCACAAGAAATTCTTGAAATTCAAAGATAATTTAAAAATAAAAGAAGAAATCTGTAGAGTGCCCTGATCTCCTATGTCCTGAAAATAAGGAAAATTCTGAATTTCAAACTATGGAGAAGGCATTGGGAAATCACTCTCCTATTTTTTCCAAGAAATTATGGCAATTCATAGATAATAAAGAAAAAGGAATCTGTGGAGAGCCATGATCCCCTATGTCCTGAAGAAAATGAAAATTTTGAATTCCAAACTGTAGAAAACACAATGTCAAAACACTCTAATAATTTTCCCCAAAAGTCATGGCAATTCATAGATAATAAAGGAGAGACAAAACATTAAAGAAAAAGTTTGGGTTTTACATTGAGCATTCGCGGGTTCATTAGAAATATAGACTGCTGGTAAATTCAGGCATCTGAATAAAAATACAATAGTATAGCTGGCTGCTGGTAGCTGAGTATTCCTGTCAACTAGGGTGACTAGATAACCCCTGCTGGAGACTTCTGCCCAAGAACATTTGCTTATACTACAACAATTATACTTTCTGGGTGAGAGCGCATAATCTGAGCTGATCACCAGTTTGAAGAAAGATCTGCATGCTTAAACCCTCAGTCATATTCATGAAAAAAAAAAAATCTACAAAGTTATCTTTGATTGTGGATAACTGAAATAATATCCAAATGCTACCCCTTTTCTTCTAGAATGTTCTTTTAGAAATATTTTTCAGAATAAATTTAATGATAATGCATTTCTGAAAGAAATAATGCTATATGGTCGTGCTAAAGTCTTGGAATTCCACATGTGTTTATCAATCAGTCATGGTAATATCAAGCAATCAAAGGCAAAACAGAAGAAATGTCCTGGTCTCAAAATACCCTTTCAGCCACATTTCAATCCTGACAACACGAAAAGAAAAAAATATTACCACCATTACTATTTAAGGATGGCTGGCACCTGCATTTGTTCTTGTATAGAATTTGTGTCTCTATTCATTTTATCCTGACCCCATCACTAAATAGTACCTAACATTACATATGTCTCGAGCACTGACTGATGTCTTATTGTAAATTGTGGATAAATCCAGATATCTTCTTTTTTTGAATCATTTCCGTCAAGCAAGGCAATAAAGCCACTAGGATGCAAGAGTTTACTGAGTGTCACAGAATATGAGAAAAAATTACTATTAAGGTGAGAGGACAATAAAAGAACAAGAATTAAGAAGACAGAAGATAATGATTGATATTGCATTTAAACTTTTTAAGATGAAAGTTGACAGGGAAGCAAGAAGCTGGAAGAGAGCTTCACAAGCGAAAAGTGTGATAGAAGAAACTGTTAGCATAGAACTTACAGTTACATCAAATGACTTGAGAATATCTAAAGCAACAGCTAAAGTTTCTGTCATTTTTATCTAAAACTTGATAGACTCTTTCAGTGGTTGATCTAGTGTAGTGAAAACCATATTGTTTGTCTGAAAGAAGACCCTGTGAGGCTAGATGTCCAAAGAATTTGGAATTGATTAGAGCCTCTAGTACTTTGCCAAAAAGAGCTAGAAGACTAATTAAGTTGATAGTTTGAAGGATCAGATTGTTCACCCAAGTTTAAGCAATTCCTCTTCATGTCCCAACCAGAGTGTAAGCTCATTTTATAATGAAGCT
This sequence comes from Acanthosepion pharaonis, assembly GCA_903632075.3. Taxonomy (NCBI): domain Eukaryota; kingdom Metazoa; phylum Mollusca; class Cephalopoda; order Sepiida; family Sepiidae; genus Acanthosepion; species Acanthosepion pharaonis. Next base: position 1,762,633 of record CAHIKZ030004932.1, on the reverse strand, counting down.
TTTCTTGCCTTCCCATGTTGGCTGTACTAAAACTTATCACTTACTAAAGGCATACCATTGAAGAAACTGAGGCGGTGAGTGAGCATATGCATGAGACTGGCTTCTGGGAATGGGGTAATGAATGAATGCGATTAGAAAAGGACTATGAATATTTAATGAAACCTAAAAGCATGAAGAAAGTGTAAAATCTGGTTCTTGTGAAATTTGCATCATTAATCACATTTTATCAGAAAGGGAGGAATGTAAATTAGGTCAAGCTCGAGAAATAAGTGAAAGATTTGCTCCCCCACCGCCAACTCCCACCACCTGGAATTTCATATGCAGTTGTTTCCATGATGAATTCTTTGGATCATTTATTTTTTTTTTTAGTTGTTTTTAGTCATATAAATGTAAAATTCTACTGAACATAAAGTGGGGGACTGTTTTTATGTTGTTATTGAGTAATAAACTGACCCCTCCATAATTACAACATATTCATGGTGTCTGAAATGTTCATGTTCACTTTTCAACACTCCATTGCCATAGTAATGTAAAATTCTACTGGACATAAAGTGGGGGATCGTTTTTATGTTGTTATTGAGTAATAAACTGATCCCTCCATAATTACAACATATTCAGGGTGTCTGAAATGTTCATGTTCACTTTTCAGCATTCCATTCCACAACATAAAAGTTACCACAGTTTTCATGTAAAATTTATTTTACTGGACATAAAAAATTCTACTGGGATTGTTTTCATGTTGTTATTGACTAATAAACTGATCCCTCTATAATTACAACATATTCAGGGTGTCTGAAATGTTCATGTTCACTTTTCAGCATTCCATTGCCACAGTAATGTAAAATTCTACTGGACATAAAGTGGGGGACCGTTTTTATGTTGTTATTAAGTAATAAACTCATCACCCCAGAATTACTACATATCAAGGGAGGCTGAAAACTTCTTGACCTGATCAAGAAGGGAATCTAAATAAAACTGTCGTGTTTGCTTATTTGGTCAGATTTGGGGAAATAGGTCAGGCTGAGAACAGGAAGTGTTCTTTTGTCATATTAATATAAAATTCCGCTGGCTATAAAGTTGCGGGGGTTGTTTTTATATTGTTATTAAGTAATGTATAGCATCTCACAAGTTTGGTTCTAGAGATTATTGGCAGTTCTGCAAGAGCGTGCTGAACAACACCAAATTTTGAAATCCTCCTCTATTCAATCAAATCAAAGTCCTGACATCTACAGCAGAGATAAGGCTGAATGCTCAGTTTGGAAATTCTCTTCCAACTCAACACTCGACTCATTTCAGTACCCACACCTGATTTCCCTTCCTAGAACTGAGGCTCTGCTGAATGATATGCGCATAACCCTGTCAGTGGTCTCAGACATCATTTCTAAATTAGACACCCATAAGGTAAGTGGAGATGACGGGATCCCAGCCGTTGTCCTAAAGAAATGTGCTCCTGAGCTTGATCCAATTCCTTCTAAACTCTACAACTATTACGTTAGTGCTTTCTGCTTTCTAGCTTGTTGGAAGTCCTCCTCTGTAGTTCCTGTAAGCATCTTATGTCTCACGACCTACTCTCTGACAAACAATACACATTCTCTTTTGCCTGGACTACCACTGGTGTGCTTGTGGCCATCACTGAATATGTATACTAAGCTCTTGATAACAACGGTGAAGCTTGAGCTGTGACTGGCACCATTTTGTGCTTGAAAATATGATGGGGAGACATTTTCCTTTCGTCTTAACTTTGCTTCATAGTTTTTAACATTTCAGTTTTTTCTGCCTTGACTTTACCAATTTTGTCGAATTTATGTTCATTACATCATTTCCTATTAGAACATGATTCTTTTCACAGTTTCCCATGATAATTGGTAATATGTCAAACTTATTTTTAATTCCATGTATGCTTAAAATAGTCTAACATTTTTATCAGGGATTCCTCAAAATGATTCCATTGTGCAAGGCTTTTCTTTATTCTTGGTTTTTCTAATTTCTTCCAGAAATTTCTGGGTATCAACATAATGTCACTACTTCCCACATCTAGTTGCATTCATTATTTATTCAAATTTTTAATAACTGTCTTTCTTTTTTTCAATGAAAAGACGTCCATGCTCATTTCCTCTTCATTTTGTTGGACCATCTCTACGTTTTTCTTTTTGGATTTACACATATGTTGATGTTTATGATTCATTTTGAAACTTTTCACATTATTTTTCATATGCTGAACATTTTTGTTCTCTTTGATGTCGATATTCACAAAAAGTACACATTATTCTGTCTTTTTTCTTTATCATGTATGTGTCCATTTCTTCTACTGGATCTATAACTTTTTTTCTATTTAATTTACAAATTAATACTTATTGTTGAACAAATTTGGCATACTATCCTAGTGACAACTTTCCCAGTTGTAAATGCATTAGAGTCATTTGTCAATACTCCTCATTTTGAAGTCCATTTACTAATTACATTTGGATCAAATCCTATTTTATTGACTGGTTTTCTGATCCCAATTTCACAAGTTTGTAATATTTAACGGACTGTTTCAAACAAAGAATATATTCAATAACTGGTTCATTCACTTTTTGAGAAATATTCATGAACTTAACTCTCTCTGCATTGACTAGTTTTTTTTTAAGTGTTATATTTTTTCACTAGTTGAATTATATCGTCAAATGTCATTGTCTTGAGGATGCAGTTGCTGGGAATTTTATAATGGCCTCACAACCAGCTGTTGCCAAGAAGAGATCAACTATTTGGTTTTCTCCTCCAAATTCTTTAGCTTTTTTGTTCTAGCTATAGCTGCTAGAATCCTAAACCATGCTTTTGCTAGAATCCTAAGCCATGCTTTTGCTAGAATCCTAAACCATGCTTTTGCTAGAATCCTAAGCCACACTTGTGCGTACTCATAACTATCATTGTTTGTTCGCTTTTATAGTTTGGTTTGGTTTGTTTTACAGCTTATCAATCTCAATGGGTTATTTAAAGCCGACAAAATTTTTATTGTTGGTAATATTTTTTTTTTCAAGCATGTATTGCTAGTAATATTCATCCTTCAAAAAATCTATTTCTGGTAATTTTTTTTCCAAAAAATGTATTGCTGGTAATATTTTTTTTTTCAAAAAAGTATTGTTGGTAATATTTTTTTTTACATTATTTATATCATTCGGACTATTGTCCTCATCTTTGTTGCCATATTTATTACGTTTTGGTCATTGTACACTCCGGCCTTCTTCAGGTGATTGTAATGTCAAAATTAACCCTTTATTTCACTCACTGGGGTAGACTGTTCTAGTTCCATGTGCCATGTTTTAATGGATACCAGTTATCAGTTATCTCTTGTTAAATTCCCTCTGAAAGTTCTCCACTGTCTTAACCCGGTATTGAACTCACACTCTTTGGGTCCTGTCATTGGATCTAACCAACACTTTATTCACTGTGCCATGTGTCCTTCTTTATGTATGAATTTCTGGGTATTATAAACCTAATGTCTTCAGCAACCATTTTTACCAGTGCTCATATTGCAATTTTTTGCTGTTATCATTGCATGTTTTTACCAGAGCTCATATTGCAACTTTTGTTGTTATAATCGTTTTTCTCTGGCACTCCTTATTACTGGTTCCCATATTGTATTCATTTCTATGCTTGGTCAGCTCAGGAGATTTTTCTGGCCTAGCATATGTGCTGATTCCTTAAGTTTACGAATTTTCCAATGATGTTCTTTGTCTATGATCTCACCTTGATCCCACAGAGGGCGGTGATCTCCCTTCTCTCTCCATATGTGGTCAGCCATGCCAGATTTTTCCACTTCCCCTCATGTTACAGCTTTCTGGTGTTCTTGAAGCCTTACCTTGAGGGGGCAGCCTGTCTCTCCTTTATATTCCTTTCTGCAGCTGCACAGGATAGCATACACACAGTTTTTAGTCATGTTCTCCTCTATGGGGGGGGGGTCTTACTCGGGAGAGATATCTGCAAAGTGTCATCCAGCTTTTGAAGGTTGTACTGATGTTATATAGACCGCAGATCCTTTGTATTTTCTTTGATAACCCCTTCACATAAGGCAAGCAGGCTGTTTTCTGAGTGTTGTTGTCCTCTTCCTCTTGTACCCACTTATCCCAGTTTTTTGGGGCTGCTGCCATGTACCCAGGGTAGTTGTTACGTTGTAGGGTACTACTCAAATTTACCAGTTCTCTGGATCACCACTTATGACTTTTGCTCGGTGTTGTAAGCAGTGGACGATCCCTTTCTGTATGCTGTATGGATGGTGGGAGTTGAAATTGAGGTACTGTCCAGTGAATGTCAGTTTATGGTATACAGATGTCTTGAACCCATGCTCTCTTCGAGATATTAGAACATCCAGGAATGGGAGTGTGTTGTTACTCTCTTTCTCCATTGTGAACTATATCAAAGGTCTTATTGAGTTCACATGGTCCAGTAGAACCTGAACATCTTCCTGATGTGGCCAGAGTATGAAGATGTCATCTACATACCTTAACCATATAATTGGCTTTAGCGGTATAGATTCTAATGCCATTTCCTCAAAGTATTCCATGTATATATTCACCATTGCTGGTGATAATGGTGAGCCCATTGCTAAGCCCTCATCCTGTCGATATATGCATGATCCCATTCTGAAGTGTGTTGTTTGTGTACAGAAAGTCAACATCTACATCAGATTATCTATTGGAATACTGATCCATTCTTCTAGGGATGAGTCAGAGGCCAATCTGTCTCTGACTACTGAGAGTGCCTCCTCCGTGGGTACCTTGGTGAACAAACTCACCACGTCCTAGTTCACCATCTGGTTGGATAGGATAGGAGCATCTTTGATTATTTCCATGAAGTGGGAGACTTTCTGATCAATGGGTCAATTATATCTACAAGGAAGCAACTCAGAGGATGGCACACAGAGCCTTGGCAACTAAAAATTGGCCTGAGTGGAATACCATCTTTGTGAATCTTAGGGAGACTTGAGTGTAACGCTGAGGTAGCTTGGTGTAACGCTGCGATAACTGCCTATATGTCTTAGGTGCAAAGTGATCCTTGTTCTTGATTAGTGTCTGTGATGGTTTGTGTTCCATTTTCATTGTAGGATCCTTTTTTTACTTTGCTGTAGCTACCATTGCTAATGAAGTCTTCCAGCTTTCTTGTATAATCTGATATGTCCATCACTACAGTCGCATTGCCTTTGTCAGCCAGTAGTATGATTATGTTTTTGTTCCTCTGTAGGGATCCGAAAAAAATAATAACAACAAATAAAAAAATGGCAATATGAGCTCTGGTAAAAAAGGTTACTGACACATTACATTTATAAGTCTCAAAAATTCATACATTGATGTCCTCAAGGACACATGGCCCAGTGGATAAAAGCGTTGATTGGATCCAGTTACTTGACGCAAAGAGTTATGAGTTCAATACACAAACAAAATCTTTGAGTTAAAGGGAGATAACTGAGACATCTGGAAAAGGCATAGCATGTGGAACTAGAATAATCTACCCCAGTGGATGAAATAAAGGGTTCAGTTCAAAATTCTAATTACCTGAACAAGGCTAGAGCGTACAATGGCCAAAACGATGTGAATATGGCAACAAAGATGAGGACAACATTCCGAAGGATATAAATAGTTTAAATAATTGCAATACCTCATCTCAGAAATAAAGACAGATATTGTTGTTGTTATAGTCAGTAGCAGCCCTTATTGAATTCTGGATTTTGGGCATAAAATGGAGAGAGACAAAGAGAGGTTAAACAAGGGAGAAAAGGTTCATTTATTTGAAGAAAAACAAAATATTTTCTTGTTTTCAATCCTCTGATGACTTTAAACAGTGTTTGTGGCAGTATTTTCATTTTCCAGCACCCAGCCATTAAAAACGCAGTGAAGGGAGTGATGACCATGAATGAATTGTAAGAATACTTACTGATGGTTCTATGCATATGGATGTCAAAGTCGAATATATGCTTGTCAAGGTCATCACAAATTAGTAAAAAACAAAAAGAGGAAGAGAGAAGGAAAGAGAACCTGAAAAAAAATAGAGAGAATGAAGAATTGGATAAAAACAGAGAGAGAGGAAGAAACTGAGGAAATAGAGAGGGAAGGAGAACCTGAGGTGAGGAAGGATTGGGGAAAAGGAGAAACTCAGAAACAGCAGAGGGAGAGGTAGAGAGAGAGAAAAAATAGAGAGAGAGAGAGGAATTGAGAAAAGACAGAAAGAGACAGGGTGAAACTGAAGAAAGAGCAAGAGCAAGAGAGAGAGGGGGGAATTGGGAAAACAGAAAGTGGGAGAAACTGAGAAACAATATATATATATAGAGAAGAAGAACCTGAGCAAAGACTGAGACAAAGGGAGAACCTGGAGAGACAGAGAGAAAGAAGTGAAACAAAGAAAAGAGAAAGAGAGAGAGGGAGAGACTTGGAAGAGAGAGAGGAAAACTGAAAAAGAGAAAGAGAAGAAACTGAGAAAACACGGTGATAGAGGAAAAACTGAGAAAAGAGAGAGAGGGAGAAACTGAGGAAAGACAGAGAGAGAAGGGGGAGAAACTGAGAAAAGAGAAAGAGAGAAACTGGTAAAAGATAGAGAGAGAGAGGGAGAAACTGGGAAAGACAGAGAGAAAGAGAAATTGGTAAGAGACAGAGAGAGAAAGAAACAGAAACTGGTAAAAGAGGGAGAAGGAGAAACCGGAAAAGACAGAGAGAGAAGGAAGGAGAAACTGAGAAAAAACAGAAAGAGAGAGAGAAAATTGAAATTGAGAGAAATTGAGCAATGATAAACAATGGGAGAATATTGGAAAAAGACAGAAAAATAGAAAAAAATGTGAAAAATCCAAAACAGAAAATTTATAAAAATTGGGAAAAGTCTATAAGAAATAAATAAATATAAAAAAAAAAAAAAAAAAAAACGGAGGAAAAAAATAAAAAAATGTAAAAATAAATAAAAGAAAAATCAAATTCCTACAATGTCATTAAAAAAAAAAAGTTGTATCAAGTGAAAATAAAATAGAAAAGGCTTCAGTAAATTTCATCAGTTCAATTACTTTTTGCCATTATCGGATTCTGTAGATTTTTTAAACTCCCAAGAGAAATGCAATGATTTTGTTTTGTCATGCCACTAAATAATACAAACACAATCAGAGATAAAAATTCACTTACTTAATTGCTACTTACATGACTTTTGGCAATTATTTTAAAATTATACAATAATTGCCAAAAATTATATAATAATATGCATCGACTCAATAATAATAACAACATGTTCCCATTAATTACAGAAACAGAGAAAAACAATTAATAAAAAGAAACATTATATTAAGCTTTTAATAACAACAATAAATTTAAGTTTCTCTGCCTCTCCTAGGTAAATTCAGGCAATGGAGCTCTCTTGGGTTTAAACTTGTGATGGCCATCGCCATCAACTACGGAAAGAGATTTCAAACTCAAATACTGACAACTGTCATATAAAATCAGTAATTTAAGGAGGCACAGTGGAGTAATGGATAGCAGCTCGGACTGAAGAATTGGAGAGCCGAGTTCAAATTCCAGTTGAATTCATTACATTCACTTATGTGCTAATACCCTTGGGAAAGGTATGAATCATCTACTTCTCCTCCCCAGCTATGGATAAATAGTAAGACAGACCAGGTTCTATAGCTGTGGATGGCAACTGGTCTACTACAGAAAGAAATGGCAACCTACTGCAGGAAGAAAAAATCTGCCTCGTTAGTCATGTATCAAAAGATACATAATCGCCTAAGTGTGTATCATGCATGGCACATAACTGACTGAATTTAATGATAATATTTATTCCAACATACACACACACATACATACATATATAACTCACACACACATACATACATACATACATACATATATATATATATAAGAAATAACAAGAAAAAACACTTTTACATCATCACGTTTTATTACAAAATACATTGGTATAAATATTTTTCTTCTTGTCATATATTTTATTAACATTTACAGATACATTTATTTATATCTGGATCTTTATATATACATATATTGTACTATACAACAAAATCCAAAATTACATCATATGGAGGGGTAGATCTATTTCAAGTGACGAAACCCCAATCTATAAACTCTGTAGGGTCTATACACTGGGGTTGAATAAGACTGATAAAGTTTTCATTGGTTGAAATAGATCTATCCCCTCCCCCATATAAGGTAATTTTGGATTTTGCTGTGTTATACTATTTATATGCTCTGTTATAATAAATAAATTGATCTCTTTTTGTGGATCAGTTTTAATCTACTATCTATATTTCTCATGTTGTCTGTCTGTGTGTCTGTCGTGGGCGTTGTTCTCACCCGATTTCGATGCGGTTTTCAACACAAGTTTGCAAATGGCTGCCATAAGGACATGACGGAGCTTGATTTTTGAGTTCGGAATCAGGTTCCAAAAAAATCGATAATCAAAAAAATTCTGCTTACAGAAGGAATGATCGCATTTCAACCAAATTTGACACCCTCTTAGAGTCTACCATTAGAAGTGTTGTCCAGAAGTTTCATGACCACGGAACCCTAAACAGCGTGGAAAATCGATAAAACCCAAAAACCGATAAGCCCAGATTGAGTCTGAACCACATGTTGGCTTTTAGCGCAAACCGAGCGGATTTATGAAGAGGCCATTGGGAGTCACCATATGAAGTTTCAACTCTGAGCACCCCCCAAACAGAGTGCAAATCGACAATCGGTCAACCCTTAAAAATGTTTTTTTCCGTTTTTTTAAAGCTGATCATATTGTGTTTATTTTGTTTAGTTCTTTTTTCATAACAGATTTAATGTTTACTATAGAGCTTAGAAAAAGTTGGCAGTGTGATATAGGCAAGAAGTAAGGCATGTAACAACATCAGCACGGCAAAGGGCACTCCTCTAAAGGCAAGGAAGGGCAAAAATATTTTAAGTCAAGTGATAGTGATTGCTGTATTAGTTGTACTATTTTTTAATCAAGCCCGGGCAACGGTGGGCCATGCTGCTAGTATTTTATATTACGAGGATCCACTTGGATTATATACCAATGGATTTATTACCTTTACTATATATATATATATATATATATATATGTATGTTTATTCTCTACTGGGTGCTGATAGCTTAAGGATAAAATCTCTGACCGATGCCAAATCAGTCGGGTTTTGATCCCGGTTTGAAGCAATTGGATGTCTATCACACTGATGAGCTGTGATACAGCAAAACAGTCTGTCTGTGGATGACTATATATATATATATATATATATATATATATATGGTGCAACAAAAGTAATGCCTTTTTTATGAAGCTGAGGTAGATAGGATGATGTGGATCAACTGGGTGGCCATTACACTCACCAGACTTTTTCTTGTGGGCTGTACTTAAAGATCCTCCTAACAAGCTCAAACCAAAAACAATCCCTGAATTAAAACAATCAATTTCTGATAAATTTTCTGAAATTTATGTAAAAATGTGTCCATTGGTTTGTAGAAGTGTTGTTGATAGAGTTCCATGTTGTACAGAACATGGAGGAGAGAATTTTGAATGTTAAAAAGTTTGTTAATCACTGCAAATCATCTTGTTTTGATGTAACAATACTTATAAATTTTCTTAAACTACTGTAATTTGTTTTTATTCAATAAAAGTTAAAATAAAAAGGGCATAACTTTTGTTGCATCATGGACAAGTGTATACTGAAGACAACACTGATCAGTAAAAGTCTATTTCATACTTGGATGCAATCATCAGGCCATGAAACAGACTTTTGCCACTCACTTGATAGTTGAGAGGCAGGGGCTGTGGTGAGAATCACAAGAAAACCCAAAATAAGAGCAATAAAAGAATAAAGAAAGTCACATGGTCTAATCCCCATTTGCAATATTAATGTTAAAAATAGTTTGGCTAAAATTTTTCTAAAGTTTATTGATAAACATTTCTCTAATTCACCAGAGTTGAAAAAGTCATTCAAGAGAAATATTTTGAAGGTGAGCTATAGCTGTACCAACAGTATAGAAAAATTTCATGATAAATCACAAGAGAAAATAATGGAGAATGTGACAGCCTGTATATGTAACTGCAGAGTGAAAGAGAAATGCTCATTGAATAGAGCGTGTTTGGTAAAGGACATTGTTTATAAAATTTTAGTGATTAGTGGTGGAGAGACCAAATACTACATAGGAGCTACTGAGGATGAATAGAAAAGAAGATTCTACAACAATAAGATGAGTTTGAGCAACAGTAAATACAAAGTTACCTCTGTTCTCTTCACCTACTATTGGAACATCATTAATTGCAGAAAAGAAGCACCTGGATAAGTATTAGCATAATCCAAACTGCATAACAGAGTCAATAAAGCCTGTAATTTGTGCCTGAGTGAAAAACTGATAATCCTATTATGAATGGCTATCCAGCTGATGAATAATAGAAGTGAACTTAAGGCCACCTGCTGGCATAAGAATAAATATTTAATTAAAAAGACATATACGGGGTAGGAGTTACCTGCCACTATTGAAGTATATAAGCTAAATCATAGCTTGATTCCATATTGTTTCTGCCTGATTATTATTATCACATGAAACTCTGAGTAGCAGATTGTGATGTTATTGAGGCTCTGTCACCTTTGGCAGTGAGTTATCAGCTTATTTTATATTTTAAGCTTTTAACTTATTTTAAGCTTTAGCTTTTATTCTTGCTGTATCTCCCTGATGAGTGTATTTACATATTACAAAAATATTCCTCTCTGAAACTCTGTAGTCAAGGTGCTGAATATAACATCAGTCAGTTAAATGATGACAGATTTTATTTGTATTAAACCTATATATATGTATATATATATGTATATATATATATATATATATATATATGTATATATATATATATATATATATATATATATATATATATATATATATATATATATATATATATATATATATATGTATATATATATATATATATATATATATATATATATATATATATCAAAGGAGAAGGCGATATATATCTCCTCACTGAAAAAGGAAAAGGTGATCGAGGGAGGAAGATAAGAGACATACAAACAAAATTAGAAAAAGAAGAAAAGAGATTTACATCCATCTTAATAAAGAGACATTAAATAAAGACAGGGAGGTGTGGGATTTTGTTTGACATGCTGACCTCTTTATCAAATATATCCAGCAGAAAAGCGGGAGGGAAGCATAGAAATAAGAGTTAAGAAAGGGACAGAAAATATATATATATATATATATATATATACACATACACACCTAACCCACAGGTAACAGCAAAATTGTCCAATTATTGGATTAGACTTTGAACCATTCTAACTTAGAAGGGATTAAAGATATCTTAGTAGAATTCTCAAAGGTTCTTATTGCTCAAAATAGAGTTCAATAGTGTTATAAAATAACACTACTGAACTTTACTTTGAGCAAAAAGAATGTATAATTACTTTCCAAGCTTAACAGAAGAAATTGTGATGAAATTGATCATAAACGAAAATAACATGTTCATCATTAATTAATCAAAGTTAATTATCGGAAACGCATGAAGGACTAAAATAAAGTTCATATATATATATATATATATATATATATATATATATTATTTCAAGATCATTTTCCAACTTATTCAAGATGATCTTTGCCCTCTCAAACCTTCTAACTTTCTATCCTGGAGTAACAAGGTGCCTCACAGGTTTCACGTACTATTTCATTTTCAAGTCTTTTTTTCACTGCTCTTTAAACTGTCATAGGCAAAACTCCTCTCTCACATACCAAACATCTGATGGATTGAGTTGGATCTTTTCTAATTGATCTATTTAGCTCTAAGTTGAAATGATGATCCCTCTTCCCATTGTGACATTCTGATCCAGTTTTCCTCTCTACTGTTCCCTCTTTTTTTAAACTTATTCACCATTCTCTTGATGTTTCTTGAATGGGCTTTGAAGCCAAAAGCTAAAGTATGAATGTTAGTACCATTACCAAAGGTCTGAATAATCTTTTTCCTCTTGCCGTTGCTCAGTTGAGAAGACAATGGGGCTAACACAAAACGATTTTAACCTGTTCTCTATCTAGCTGAATAACTCAAAAGGTTTTTCAGTGATTCTTCTGACAAATAGTATCAAGATGGCTAAACATACTATCTAAAAACCTGTGAAAACGAAACTCAATTATTTTAGTTGTTGTTTTAGATATTAAACATTTCATAGGATGGACAATTATACTGTACCATAATTTAGATAATTTTGCTGTTACATGCAGTTATATGCATATTTAGATTAATTAAATTTTTCTTGTCTATCATATTCAATGAAACATATTTAAAAGAAAGGTTGCTGCACAAATATACATTAATATTTATATTGTTATATACACTGGACTCTTCCATCGTTTTTGATGTATGAGGTTATTACAACTCAGTTTTTAGAGCCAGACAACTCACACAGACGATTTTATTATGATGGTAAAGGCTTGTGCAGAAGCGACCACATTTTTTGGAACAGCAATATACAGATAACTGATGCATATAGTGTGATAAAAAGTCTTGAAACAGCCCTTCTCATGCTTTGAAACCAGAGTCGTCCTCCTGGACTAGTTGCTATCCAAAACTATAGGACTCGATCTGTTCTGCTATTTACCCATTCATCTGCTTAACTTTGGTGATCAAACAGAAACTGATATTTCAGCATGATTTGACCAGAGGGAATATTAAAATGAAAGTAAAATTCACTAAAGATAACGACTGATCCTCTGCTGGACTAAAAATTTGAAACAAATATAATAAATGAATCTAATTTTTACTACATAAATATATTTTAACATATCTTACTTTGAAAGTATCTACAAATCCAATCTCAACTTAAGAATTCATTAATGCAATATTTTGAGTATAAACATATTGTGCCCTTTGTTTGAGATGCAGTAGCATGCAGAAGGTGGGGACATAGGGTGTAACAGTCCCGGGCACCCATATCAGGAGAGCATCCAATCATAGAGTGAAATAAAAATTTAGTTTATATTTAATTGAATAAAGTGTTTAGTTCATGTTTCATCTGTTTTTACATATTTAAAATGTCTTCCTTTCTCACATTTCTCAGTACTAGGCCCTATAGCGCCCCCCCCCACACACACACACACTTGAGTCTTAGGGGCATATAATCAAGGAGTTTGCCCCAAACATTACCAAACCTCTGCATGTCATTGTTTGAAATTGCCAGAGCATTTTCACAGGTTGAGGGAAAAAAGAGCAGTTTAAGAAATGAGGAAAATTTAAATGAATAATTTTCACTTGAATCTTTTACTCATAATCAGCATATGAACCAAAACAAGAGAGAAATTTGATAATTACAAAGAAAGAAAATTTTATGGCTAGCTGGACACAACCTTGAGGACCATATTTAAGAGACCACTGTCCGAAGATACAACATTTAAATTCTTGCCAAAATCCAGCATTTAATATCGTACAAGCTAATATAACTTTGGAGTCAATGTTGCAAATATGACAGAAGATAAGTAAGTTACCATTGAATGAGAACTGTAACACATGAAAGATATTAAAAATACATTAATTTTGAATATGATGTGACCAAGCCAGCCTCATCCCTGCTGCCCTCAGCCAAAGTCCAATGAAGCATCTAATCTGAAATGTCAATAATGACCGTTTAAGAAACAATAAATTTTCTGTCCAAACATTCGGCCAGCAATTGATATTTCCATCAAATTATCAATTCTCTTAAAGACATGTCCAATAAAACCAATAAGAATGAAGTCATATGCAAATAAAAAAAAAAAACAATATCGTTTCTCTTTTAGTGGAGCACCTTCCTTGCCTTGTCAACAGTGCTAGGTGTTGATCATGAATTCCTAGTATTGGGTTAGTCAAAAAGTTTGTTCGATTTACTTAGGAAATTTACTTAATAAACTAAACAAACTTTTTGACCAACACAATTGGTGTAGAAATACTACAGACTGACTAACAGATTGATTGATTTTGTTTAGCAGCATATCGACCTCTATGGGTTATTTAATGCCAAAATCTAAATATTTTGAACACAATTGTATGTCTTCAACTATTGATATTTTATACATAATTTTATACTTTCAGGATAACCATATATTTTATAGATATATGGTTTTTACATGGTTTGTTGTAGGTATTATATATATTGGTATAAACATATTACTTTAAGGTGTTAAAATAGCTTTCTCATGTTAGTTTCCTTATAGTATTATTATATATGTGCTAAGTGAGTATATTCAGTTAAAGTGTGTTTCATCATGAGTGTGGCTTTGCATGTTGTACATGTTAGTTGCTCTATATTCTTCAGCAAGTATGAATGGGTGAGGTATGTGCCACCAAGCCAACATTACTCCAATCTTTCTTCCTTTTTTTAACACTTGCTTCTATTCACCCAGGACCGATTTGAATGCACAAAGCTTGTTATGTTCGTTGTTGGTCAATCTCTTCTGTCACTTCTGCTTAATGAAACTGTCTATATCAATTTTCATGTCCGCTAAACTATTATTAAGGGTTTCATTTCAGGCAGACTTTGCTGCCCAGCCTGCCTGGTCAATAACTTTAATTCTTGTATGGCTTGGGACGCAGCATAGAACTATTTCTTTATTGTTGAACAGTGATTCTAGCTTGCTTAGCTATTTCACCAGCAGTGGATTTTCATGTTTTTATATTTATTGTGGTTATAACTGATTCCATAATTCCCCATGTATAATACGCCTTCATCCATAATACGCACCCCTAAAATTGTGCTGAAAGTGTGGAAAAATCCTTCTACTCATGCATAATATGCACCCCTTGTTTGATAATCAAACCCTATAAATTGTACCTCACTAATTTCATTACAGTCAACATTTCCAATGCTTAATTAAAAAAAATGGTTTTAAACATTAAATAATATTATTCTAATTTAGTTTTATGATAATTCTTATTTCATTTTACATTTGTAAGTATTTTTAGGTACATATGATTGTATTTGACATCCTTATGGGGTTGCAATCACCAAATGTTAGTGTCATATTGTTGTATGATTGTGGTGAGTAGTCATTTTGCAACTGAAATTTATATTTATTGTGGTTATAACAGATACCATAATTCCCTATGTATAATACACCTTCATCCATAATATGCACCCCTAAAATTGTGCAGAAAATGTGGGAAAATGCTTCTCCTTGTGCATAATATATACCCCTTGTTTGATAAACAAACCCTATAAATTGTACCTCTACAATTTCATTACGGCCAGCATTTCCTATACTTATTAAAAAAAAATGGTTTTAAACATAGAATAATTATGTCATTTATTTGTGGAGCAAGTGGCAGAAAAATATCAGAGTTAATCGACTTACAATGTGAGAAACTTTTGAAATCAAAATTTAATTCCAAATCAACTGCTGACTTTTACATGAAATATGTTTTGCCAAGTGGAAAATAAAAGCCCATTAAATAATGTGAAAATGATGGTATAATTATTTGGAAGGAGTTATGCTTTGTGGACAACATTTTTTGAAAATGAAAGATGCTAAAAGTCAGTTAAGAACAAGGTTGGGTGATAACAACATGGATGACGTTTTGCTCCTTTCATTGACAAATATTTCATCTGATGTGGTGAAGTTATTGAATAATATGCAGAAACAAGTGTCTCGTTAAATAATTGGTTATTTCTATTTCGTTTGTAATAAAGAATTTGCATTTTTTGTTATTTGTGTTATCCAGTTATTCCTGCAGTAAAATAAGGAAACTTTTTTAAATAATATAATATTAACTTCATTGTTTTTTCTTTAAACCTCCAGACCAAGGCAGCCTTCTGGACAGAGTGGTGTGAACTTGAGACAATTTATTATAATACATTTGATATCATGGCGGCCATACCTCCCTCTCTCCTCTGAGACACTGCCTGCTCTCTCCAAAAAGTCGCCAACTCCTGCACTAAATGCTCCAAGCACAAATCTCAAACCAGGTTAAGAATTTTCAGTTATGATTTTCATAGATTGGTATATGAAGTTTCCAAAGTATAGCTTTAATCAAATTAATGTTCAGTATAATTTGGTCAGCATTTGTTGGCCTGCTTCAAATTTTTTATGGGCCACCACTATCAAGATTTGTAACGTTTTACTGTATTTTATTCTCAGATATTTTAGGTGTGCTATGAACAATATTTTCTTCTTGAGAATTATTCACAAGAACTTGTACTCGTCTATGATTGAGAATTCTGTCCCATCAAGTTGCAATTTTGGATGATTATGCAGTTTCTTTTTATGACAAAAATGTATGCATTTTGTTTTTAGCTTTTGAAAATCTAAAACTGTAATTTATTGCCCATCTGTTCATATTTATGCATTGTTGCAGATTCTTTTCTAGCATAAGCATATTTTTAGATCAGAAACTTAGAGTAAAGTCATCTTTTTTTTTCTTTTTTTTTTTTAAGCATTGTGCCCCAAGCAAGGCGTGAAGCCACTAGGATGCAGGGGGTTACAGAAGATTTGGAGTGAGAACAGATAGGAGTGATAGAGGAAAGGATGAGGAGAAGGATAGTGGATAGATCAAGGTAACTGGAGGTGTCGATTGACATTACATTTGAATAGTTGGAGATTATAGCTCTCAGGGAAAAAGTAATTGGGAAGGGTGTTCCACAGGCGAGAGGTGCGAGGTATGAAGCTATTGGAGTAGAAGAGATGGCTACATTTAAAAGTTTCTACAGTGTAAAGGTGGGAGCGGGATGCCAGCCTCGTAGGGCGCTTGAATTCATGGAGTCTGGGAACCAGTGAAAGCAGCTCATCGGAGCAACTACCATGAATGTATTTGTAAAAAAGACAGAGAGAGGCGATGGTGCATCTGTGAGAGAGTAACTGCAGACGAGATGCCAGATCAGGGCCAATTACATTACATATCCATCAAATCTTGTCAAGAATCTTGTCAAGAACTCCGAGGTAAACAGAAGGTGCCCCAGACCATATATGGCAGCAATACTCCAAGCAAGGGCAAATGGTTGATTTGTATATTTGAAGTATTGATTCCAGGGAGGAAAATTTCCTGGCGCGACACAGAGAGCCAAATTTCCTCACGGTAGAAGAAGCAATTGACTCAATGTATTTGTTCCATCTCAGGTCAGCAGTCAACGTGAGACCGAGCAGACGCAGAGTGTTGCTCTCAAGAAGTTGACTATCAGACATTCTAATGGGGGGCAGGGAAGGATCTCTATGGTGGTTAATGGAGAGTAGTTTAGTTTTTGAGGCGTTAAAGTTGACCAGCCAATTCTACATGCAAAGATCTATTTATATATTGAAAGTTCTTTTGCAATGTTATTCATTTTAATACTGAACAGAGTTAATGTTGATATACTCACTTGTGGCACTCTTTCTCAGTGGGTTTCTGGATCAGATAGAGTAGATCCAATGCGGACCTGAAAAGCTATATTCAAAAGAAAGTTTTAATGAATTCAAATTCAATTCATAGATTTTGTATGATCCTGTATTTCCAAGTAGTTTCCTAAGACTTTTCCAAGTCAAAGAATACAGTACCTATGTGCTCTTTTCTTATAAATTCTTCCTTTATAAAGCTTTCCAAACAAACAAAATGGTTCATTATATTACAGTTTTTGCAAAAGCCACATTGTAAGTCAGATTTCCTAATGGAAAAACATCAGTAATCAATCAAAATAATGTGCTGTTCACCATGAGGTACGTAAGAGCTGATCATAGAGCCTTCTCACAATCATTTGGCCTGATTCACCGGCCAAACAACAGCAATTATAGATAATCATGAGTTTCTGGTAGATAAAATTGTAATGTATTCTCTTTTATTTTCTTTTTATCTTCGGTGATCAACCAGAGAATGATCTTCATGAGAGGCAATACTTAAAAAGTACATTGCTTTAATCAATACACATATATGTTATTTTTAATTTTTTTTCGCTAATGTTCACCCAATACAAGGCCCAAGAGACACTCAAGGTAGAGGGTTACTGTGTTGACTTATATTAACATAGGAATGAAAAAGCATTAGAAGTATCGAGCTGAAGCAGACTTTAGAACGAACCAAAAGCAGGAAACAAGGGATAAACCTCTACTCCTGTTCAAAAGACTGAAGATGAGTGTGAACCAGATGATAGGCAAACATATCTACTGTTATTGGTGGAGGAGAGAAAAAATAAAATAAAATAAATAGTGAAAAGAGTTCAGGCTATATAATGTATATATATATATATATATATAAATATAAAAGTGAACATTGAAGTCAACACTCAGAGGCGACAGGCTGTTTCATGCTAGATGTAATGCGTCAGGCGGCCTGACGATTGTGTCTAGCATGGAACAGCCTGTCGCCTCTAAGTGTTGACTCCAATGTTCACTTTTATATTTATATTTACATACACTCTATCTCTGATATTGAGCACCTTATTTCATAAATATAGCACACCTTAAAACTATATTTCTTTATATAATATATATATATATATATATATATATATATGAGGCCTAATACTTTGCTCAGAAATTCTTATCCAACTCAACACGTGACTTATTCGGAGTACCCACACCTGATCTTCTCCCAGAACTGAAGCTTTATTGAGTGAAATGAGCATAGTCCCATGGTATTAGACATCATCTCTAAATTAGACTCTCATAAAGCAAGTGATGATGACAGGATACCAGCCACAGTCCTGAAGAAATGTGCTCCTGAGACAGCTCCAGTTCTCTCCAAACTATTGCCTTGATGACTCTTGCTTTCCAGCCTATTAGAAGTCCTAATCTGTTGTCCCAGTCTTTAAGAACTCTGGAGACCCTTCTGACCCATCTAACTACCGTCCTATCAGTCTCCTACCATACGTCAGCAAAGTCTTTGAGGCTTTAATCAATGCTGAAGTGGTTAAGCACCTTACATCCCATGATTTACTCTCTGACAAACAACATGGTTTTTCTGCTTTGCCCGTTTTACTGCTGATGTGCTTACGGCCATCACTGAATTTGTATACCAAGCTCTTGATAATAACGGCAAAGCTTGAGCCATGGCTCTAGATATCTTTAAGGCATTTGATAGTGTTTGGCATGCCAGGCTTCTTTGTGAGATACAGTATTACAGGACGATTATTTGACTTAATCCAATAATTTCTGTCAAACCGTGAAAAGAAGGTCATCATAAATGGGTTCTCCACCAGTTTCTTTCATACGAACACTGGTGTTCCTCAAGGCTCTACCCTGGGTCCTACACTGTTTCTGATTTTCATTAACATATCTTCTTGATGCCATCAGTTTCCAAGTAGGTATCTATACAGATGACACTACCATTTACTCCTGTCTCCATAATAAATCTGGCATTGCTGACAAAGTTAACCTAGCTGATGGTCTTGAAAAGGACCTTCAGTCTGTGGTTGACTGGGGCAGGAAATGGCTTGTAAACTTTAATGCCTCCAAAACAAAACTGTTCTCATTTACCCACCATAGAGAAACCTCTCTGCCTCCTATCAGCATGGCTGATGCTCAACTTCATGAGAGCGTCTTTCTGTGCCTTCTTGGTCTCGTGTTTTCCACTGACCTGAGCTGGAACAACTACATTGAATCAATAGTTTCATCTACCGCAAGGAAAGTTGGTTCTCTGTGTCTCGCCAGATGTTTTCCTCGCCTGAGTCCATCCTTCAAATCTACAAATCTACCATTCGTCTTTGCATTGAATACTGTTGCCATATATGGTCTGATGCTCCTGCTGTTCATCTCTCGGTTCTCAATAAAATCCAAAGACTGATATGCAATGTGATAGGACCTGACCTCGCATCTTGTCTACAGTCACTTTCTCACAGACGTGATGTGGCTTCCCTCTGTCTTTTCTACAAATAGTTTCATGCCAACTGCTCCGACGAGTTACTTTCACAGGTTCCCCTAACTGCATGAATTTAAGCATGCTACTAGTTGGCAACTCAGTCCCCCCTTTTACTGTCGAAACAGTTAAATATAACTAACGCTTCTACTCCAACAGCTTCTTCTCTCACACTTCCTGACTTCTTACTTGCTTCCCTGATAGCTATAATCTTGAAAAATTTAAATGTAATGTCAAGTGACATCTTATGACGCCTTGCTCTTGATCCCTGTCCCTCTCTTTATCCTTTCCTCAAACACCCCCCTCTTTACTCTTACTTTCACTCTCTGTAATCCCTTGTATGCTAGTATCACGTTGCTTTAGTGAAATGAAATGTATAATATATATATATATATATATATATATATATATATATACCAAAATGTAATCAGTAGGGATTATTCCAAAGAGGACTTTTCAGTATATACGAAAAGCTCAATGTATGATACAGAGCAAATTATATATATATATATATATATATATATATATATATATATATATATATATATATATATTTTAAATCAATTTATTTATAATAATAATGCTCTGTAAATTTACATTGAGCACTATTTTGTAAAAATAAAAATATCTATAAGAACACTGGATTATATATCTTACTGTTCTTTTCTTTTATTTATATATATATATATATATATATATATATATATATATGACATCATATATTATGAAACAGACTAAATCTGACAATTGTTTTAATATATTTTCTGTTTATATGTTATTTTATAGATACAAATATTTAAATAAATGTTCTGTTTATAATAAGCAGTATTAACTACATTTACCTGTCTGAATGTAATGTCTGAAAAATTTCATAAAAAATATGTCCTTCGACAGGAATCAAACATATATTTTACATGGAACTGTAATATGGCCTGACATGCTATATCATTTAAGTACAAAGGGAGCATCTAGTTAAGTGAATTTACTGCTTTTAAACAACAAATTTTCCATGATTTTTCTCAAATGCTCACATCTGCTCAAAGCATATCTTAATATAAACATATTTTCTATGAAATTTCTTAGACATTCAGGCTGGTAAATGTAGTTAATACTGTTTGTCAACTTTTTCTGTTATGGCCACATGCTATTTTTTACATTTTCAGTTACATTATCATGTCCATCAAAATATCTAAATATGCAACATAATGCACACAATAAAGCTAATTATTATATTGTTTATAAACTTAATTCTAATCCATCAGCCAAAAATAGGTTCATAAACATTAAAACATGCCTCCAAAATATTTTTAAACCAATAACATGGAATAAAGTGCTTACATCTGAAAAACACCAATTACACTGTGTAATACAAAACCATAGAATACAAATCAGAAAAGGTTGTTTTTTTTATAATTGAAGTACTGCCAAAATAATGCCTGGACATAGTAGTAAGCATACCATGTGACTTTTTAAGGCCAATTAGAAACAAGTAAAATTCAGGAGCCAATTTTTCAGGAATAACAGTATAAAAATCACAATGTTTGACCTCAACAACAGATTCTCTCAGATTCCACTAAGAGCTATGTCATTCTAACAGCTGATATTCAAGACCTTATTCACTACCACACACTATCAAGAAACAACTCAGCAACACTAACCTCAACTGCCTTAACCGGGTATTGAACTCACAATCTTTGGGTCCTGTCACTGGATCTAATCAATGCCTTTATCCACTGTACTATGAAAGGCCTATGAATAAGTATTAATTGCCAAGAATACTACCTTTAGTTGATAGAACGTTGAACTGGAGGTCATGAAGTTTTTAATTATTGCTTCTTAGAATGCCTTTGCTATATGTATACGTATATTTTCATATATATGTTTCATTGACAAGGAGTATTTTGTAAGTTCTTTATTCATTTTATCTATTGCAATTTTTCTTTTATGAGGGCTAAGAGTGTGAGTTCAATACCCGGTTAAGGCAGTGGAGAACTTGGAGAGGGGAATTAACTGGAGATAACTGATAAATGACATCCATGGAACGTGGAACGAGAACAGTCTACCCCAGTGAGGGAAATAAAGGGTTCAGTTCAACATTCCAACCTCCTGAAGAAGGCCGGAGCATACAATGGCTGAAATGTTGTAATAAATATGGTGACAAAGATAAGGACAATAATCCAAATAATGTAAATAGTGTACATAAAACCTCATCTCAGAAATATAGACAGATGCCTTCAGATCAATTGTCTTTCTACTTAGCCCTTCTCAGCCATGTAAGACGGATTTAAAAATCAAGATTTGAACCAATGTTCTTTTCACTGATTGGTTCTTCATATATCTCAAGCAATCCTTCAACCAATATTTTTTTTTTAATAATAACTTTGAGACACTCAATCCAACATATCCGTTAAAATCTGCTGTTTGAAATGAACACTTTCTATGAAGCCTCACCGACACAGTCGTAAAAATTCAAAATCTCATCTCGCGATATCCTTTCCAGTATGCTATCCCGTCAGCTATTCATTGTTCATGCTAAGATGATCATCATGGTGATGATAATAAAATAAATAAAAAAAAGCAATATAAAGAAGAAATCTATATTAAAACTAATCTTTCTGACAAGGGACTTCAGAGATGATTCCATATAATGGTAAGGTCTATTAGAATTCTTCGCAATACGCAATATTTCTCTATTCCTGTGAGGGGAAGAGTGTGGTTGAGGCTGAGTCAAGAGGATAGAGCTGTGGATGGGGGTTGAGAAAGTTCAAATGTATTTGCTAGCAACATGCAAGGTAAGCACAATAAACTCCTAAGCTCGGTCGCATTACAATGAATTAACGAGTTCTTCGAATAAATGCGTTTCGATTCCCAGCGGGCAGGCTTCAAAGAAACAATTGATTTTGTTTTCCTTCATGCAAATGATGCAGCACAAGGGTGTTGGCTTTAAAAATTTGCCAAGTGCTGTCACGTTTTTATATATGAAAACAAAACTGGCGATGGTGGCGGCAAAATCATAAAAGGAAAAAAAAATGTAAACATAATATATATATATATATATATATATATATATATATACACACACACACAAAAGAATTAAAATTTAGTAATAAAAAATAAAAATAAAACTGCTACAATACATTCCCAACAGGGAATCATTTTAAATTTTCTTTTCTTTTTTAAATTCTTGTTTTATTGCATACAATTTTTTTATTGCAAATTTTCCATTTCCAAACCGAAAACTTGTATGTAATCTATACTTCGTACATAAAGCAAATGTTAAGTTAATCCCAATCATAACATAAAAGTTTTGACACAGGATCCTTTTTCCAATCTACACTTTTATTAGACTTTATCCAAAACTGACCATTTTTATCCGCAATTTTTTTCTGTTTTTCATTTGTTTCAATCATACTGCTTTGCCCACGACCCCAACCACCAATCAGTGCCTTTGTTCAGTGTTCCATCCTTTCAAACTCTTCTACTGTTTATTTATTGGCAATAATCTTTTTAAGTGACGCACCAACAAAAACCAAAAAAAAAAAGTAGACGACAATAAAACAGAAATAAGAGAAAAAGCCAGGGGGGGAAAAAATGGAATGAAAGTGACAAAACAAAATGGAGGACAGGAGACAAAATGGATGAAAGTGAACCAACAAAAGTTTTACATACAGACAAACATAAAGGTGGGGGAGGGGGGTAGAAATTGACAATATGAAATCAATGACGATAACAAAATGGGTTGGGGGGAGTATTAAAAAAGAAATAAAGTAAGATAAAAAAAAATATATATATATATATATACATATATAAAAAGTAGAAAAATTATTTTAATCAAAGAAATTTTCGTAATTCTATCTGTTGTGGAGATATTTTTCGAACAGCTGAAAGATATTTATTTGTTTGCCTTTGCCATGTTATTAAGTTTGTCATGTGCTAATGAAAAAAAAAAAGATAGAATGATAGAAAAGTAAATAGTTTGATTTGCGAATCTTCAAAAAAAAATAGTTTCTTTAATGATTTTTGTTGTTGCGTTGTCTTTTCTTCCACAAAGAATCTTTTTAAGAAGATGCGTCGTTTTTAATGCAAAATTAAATCTACCAAAATGGTGTTTTTATAACTTAGCGTTACAGTGTTATGCAAGAAAGGAAAAAGGATTACCATTTTGATTAAATTCTTCCTAATACCTTCTTTTTTAAGTTAAAATCTTTTTAAAAAATTTTTTTTCGTGGTAGATTTAATTAGTTAAAAATTGTACAGATTATTCCATGTGCACCATGAATCCATTTGAAAATCTAGGTAAATTAAAATTTGATAAAACAAATACATTTTATTTATTTATATTTTTAATCAAATTCAACTCGTGCAAGATAGTGAAGCCACTAAGACACAAGGTGTTACTGTGTATGAAAGAATTAAAAAACAGAACAATTTGAAGATCAAAGTTGGCCAGAAAGCATGTAGTTGGGAGAGTCTTCCACGAGTGAGAGGTGTGAGAAAAGAAACTGTTAGCCTAGAACTTATGGTTACATCTAGGCAATTCAACTGTAAATTGATGAGACCTTGTTGCCAATTAGTCTTTTTCTTTTTATGTATCATGTCCTTTTAGGACATAGGTAATCATGGCTCTCCACCCCCTCTATCCCTTACAGTTCTCAACAAGTTCCTTCCCCCTGCTATCCCCCCCCACCAGACCATGTTCTGACATCCACTTGCTTAAGCCTGCCAGGTATGTCAAGCGTTGTTTTCCCTTGTCTCTCTTTCCCTCTATTTGACCTGTGAGTATCAGATTCTCCAGGCCCTCCTTTCACATTATGTGTCCCAGGAACTTCAGCTGCTTCTTCCTGATGTTAAGTATAAGCCTCATCTTTGTTTGCATCTTCTCTAAGACCTCATCATTGGTCACACGCTCAGTCAAAGTCATAGTGAAAAGCTCACCATAACAATTACCATGAAATTGTTTATAGAAATAGCACAGGGAAGAATCTTTATGGTGGTGGGAAAGTGACTCTAATCCGAGATGCCAGTTAAAGACCAAGAAAATTGCTGATTCTTCTTTGGATTTTATCAAGAATTTTTAAATATATATAGCAGGAGCACCAGACTAAATGTGGCAGCAATATTCTAAGCATGGATGAATGGTAAACTTATAAATACGTAAGATAGATTCTGTAGAGACAAATTGTACAATACTCTCCTGCTATATATATTTAGAAATTCTTGATAAAATCTAAAGAATCAGCAATTTTATTGGTACTGAACTGACATCTTGGATGCAGTCACTTTCCCACCAGTGTAAAGTGGCTTTCTTGTGCAAATTTCTATAATTTCATGGTAATTGTTTCGGTGAGCTCATCACAGCAGCAGCAGAGAAGCCAATAGCCCTGAAGAGTGTAGGCATCACGGAACTTCAAAGTCGACATGACTGAAATAACACAACTCATTCAAGTGACATTTTTCTCAATATTAATTCTATTAACACTTTATTCTTACCTTTTGATATCAAGCACTTTAAGACAAAAACCCTGCCTGCCTAAAATACCTTTCCATCAGTAAAGTACAGAAAAAGAACCAGCAATTTTGGCTCCTAACACTCTTACAATTTAATACTATATATATATATATATATATATATATATATATATATAATAATGGCATTCCAAATTTCCAGGAACCGGTTCTATAAAGGCAGGTAATCTTGATGAAGCTATTCTGCTTATTTTCTTTTCAATCTGAGAATGGAAAATATCACTTTACAATAAAGAAAAGAATTAAAACATTTTGATAATTTAAGAGAAAATATTTATTTATTAAGATATTTACAGATTAAAATTCTGTTCTCATCATCATACTTCAGAAGTATGAGGCTTTTTTTCATTCTAGTGTCATCAGTTGTCTTATGGTTTCTTAGTCGCACTCAAACTGAATCACTGCAGACCCAAAGATCTCTTTCTTTCACCTATTTTTTATACATGCTCAAACCACGATATATATATATATATATATATATATATATATATATATATAAAAATTAAAATAAATAAATTGCATTCTTTTTGTGCAGCTTCATTCCCAATAGACCATTTCAAAGTTCCAGCTTCCAAAAGAATACCAGGAGGTAGACAAAGGAATTCTAACTACCATACAGACACCACATTGGCTCTTGATAATGACTACAATAATTGAAAGTATTTGAACAATAATAACAATATATGAACTCCAATTAGTTTATCCACAACTTCAAGCACAATACTCAATAGCTTATTCAAAAACTGGAAAAATATCATAAAAAAAAAGCAGGTCCTGTCAGTTCATTAAATCACAATGGTTTAGATTTTGTGTACATGCAGTGGTTAGTTGGTTGGTTGGGTTTTATGGCATATCAACCACTGTAGATCATTTAATGCCAAGTTTAGTTTATATATATATATATTAAATCTATAGGACTTGTAAACGTCTATAAGTTATATAAGCTAGAGTTTATTTGTTTGCACACTGCAAAATAATTCCAGGTATTACTGTCTAGGACAAGGATTTCCATTTAGCATAGACAGTTTGTTTGCACAATGTTAAAAGGTAGCATATATTAATTACACATCAGACTATATCCTTGAGAAAAGACCAATTCTTTTCATGATGTTTATTATATGACTTAGATCAATTTTTGTAAATAGTTCCTTTGTACTCTTAATGTTGTAGAACTTTCTTCGAATGTGTGTAAGGTTTGTGCATTCTATCAGTATATGTTTTACTGTGTATTGGCTTCCACAGGGACACCTAGGAGGAGGCTCCCCTTCTAGTATGAAGGAGGGAGTCAGTCTAGTGTGTCCAATGCGTAGTCGAGTAAGGGTGGTTTCTTCTCTTCTTGTATTATTAAGATTCAGTTTCCTTTCTTTTAAAATGGGTTCTATTTGGTAAAGCTTATTGTGGGTATTTTTGTCCCATAGTTGTTGCCATTTTTTAATCATTATTTTCTTGATTTTATATTTTAGGTCAGTATATGGGATTTTGGAGTTCTGGTTGGATGTCATGTTAATTGCGGCTTTTGCTAAGGAATCGGCTTTCTCATTTCCCTGAATTCCAATATGACTTGGGATCCAGGTATATGCAGTGAGAATCATTTACTTAGATATCATCTAAAAAGGCAGACGGTTCATTTTTTTCTTAAATCTTAAGGCATTTTGAGAGAATATTTTAATCTGAGTTTGCCGACAAGAAATTATAAATGGTGAGTTTATATTGAGAAGATTTGATTGCCCATTAAAAATAAGGAAAATAACAATATTTAAAAATAAGAAATATTTAAATAAAAGAAAGAGAATTTAAAAAGTAAACTAAAAACAAAAACCTGCATTGTTTAAGTTGTTTGCATTTACTTTGTTAAATAGTTTCATAATTATTCAGAACAATGCACAACCAGTTGTTAACCTTGTTAGCCAGAAAAAAATCATTTTTAAAACACACACAGCTCGTTTATTTAAAGAATATGATGTCTTTTTATAATCACTGAGGCCTGTGGCATTTTTACTGCGTAATCCAGTAGATATTATTAATTATAATAATTATGAACAAGGAAGTTGTTTTGTATAATCCATATTAAATTATTAATCCTTTCACCGTAATGTCAATGGCCTGAATCTCAACTAGTATTGTTTTGTAAGGTGAAAATATGACACAAAGCTGTCAATAGAAGGCTTTAATTTTCATATTTTTTAAAACAATAATACAGAAGCAAAATCCAAGAGGGAAATAAAAAAAACTTTGTAAAAATAGAATAGGTCAAATTTAGAAAATTTATTGAAGCATAAAAATTATTAAATAGATGAACATCAAGAAATAATATTCTTCTGTTGTATGTCTACAGTTACTTTATCCTGAAAATTTAAAATGGCTTCTATTGCTGGGATTCTCCTTTGCTTTGATATTATCTGCCATCACAGCTGGTGGCAAAATCGGACATGACCAGAGTGTTTAATTTGAATAACAATGTGAAGAAACAATTACCTGATGGCACTGTCTTAGAAAACAAAGCAACAAATACTTTTTTAAATAGCATAGAACTTAAATTTTCCCCCTGTATTAACACCCTCGCAACACGCGTTTGTTACTACCAGTTATAAGATACAGGTTTTTGGAAATCTATAATTTTGTAAAAATTGTAGACTTCCGGCAAGCCTCTCATTGATTCTTTGTATATTGAAATACAGTACTGCACAATCATGTGCACATTCAGTCACTTCCAGGTGTAAGCATGTGAAACTTAGAATCCAGGTAAAAAAATAAATAAATAAATAAAAGCCGCAGGAAAAAGACAAACAGGACAACATTAACAGATGAAACCCCAAACGGACAAAATCCAAGTCTTATAAAGAAATTAAAAATTTAAGCAACTTTTAATTGAAATTTTAATGTCAAATTTAGTCTTACTTCATATAAAATCTGGTCTTATGAGATACCAGGACTTCTCAACTATGAAATTTATCGAATACATGACCGTAGCATTGTTAGAAAAATACGGTTTTATCTATGGATAGAATCGGTTTTGTTATTTCATTTATTTTGAATTTCTAAGGATACAGTAAATAACAACATTTCCAATAACATCATCTTTATATGATCATTAAGCAGTCATCTTATACTACAGGTATAGAATAAATTCATGAAAATTTGCAGTGTTTTTCATACATAGACAAATTCCTTGTATAAATCATTTCTTTATGATATAAAATATAAGCTGCACACTCTAATATATTTACAACATCAGATCTGCAGCACAGTAATAATCAGAATCTTAATTTCTGTGGAAAAATACTAAGACATGTTTACTCTACTAATTGAATTATAATAAGTCCATTTCACATTTTAACAGATAAATACATATAGCAAGAAAATTTGTGGATTTATAACTTTTCAAAATTCAAACAAAATTCTAATTTGATCGATTTGAATAAAAACTCTACCATCACAGCATCGCATGCTCCAAAACGTATATTCAACTGTCAATAAATAGCATAATTTAAAAAAACATCTTTTGGTCTACACATATTTTGTCTTAGTGTTTGCCTATGTATGAGAAAATTGCAACCTGAAGATGATAATTTGAAATTGTTGAAAGTACTTCCATCTGACAACAACTGAAATATAAGGATCTTATTATTCAAGGAATTGATAGGAAGTTAATGTCTCATTAAGTTCTGCTAGCGAAGTGATTTCGCCATTAATCACATTAACATTGCTATCTAATTCTTTGTATAAATTGTTTCTTTATGATATAAAATATAAGCTTCACACTCTAATATATATATGAGTTGACGAATTAAAAAGGTCTGAGCCTTAACCTCCCCTCCTCCTCAATATTAAGTCTTGTAATAAAAATAAAAATAAATTTTTAAACTCTCCCTTCCCTCTCTAATTTCGACTGTGTCTCTCACATTATCTCTCACCACTCTCTATGTCATCTTATATAAGCTTAATACTGCCCTTCAAAAGTGTAAATTTTAAATGAAATTTTTTCACCCTTAAAAGTGAAGTCTGAAGATTCAGAGAAAAATAAAATCTCTGGTGAAATAAATTATAACAAATGAACCTTAAAGTGGTCTCTGTTTTTTAATTTAAATTAATATATATATATATATATATATATATATATATATATATATATATATATATTGCCATAGTTGTTACATAAATGCTGCATAGTATCTAATCAATGACTTCTTTCTCTGTAGCCTCTGATGATTTTTGAGGCCTACCCTACTTAGATAGATATAACCATATTTAGATTAAACTTTGTAACAACATTTTCAGGGAAATTATCATCAAGACCCTTATGAATATCTCAGTTGAATTTTTCAGGTACTAAACAATTCTGCTTAAGGTCTCTTTTACCATTGTGTACAGCTTTCCCCCATGATGTCTAATATAGAAGCAATGTTAGGGTACTAGTGCCCCCTTGAGGTCTCCGTTGTGTAGAAAGTGGATACTGGGAGTTTTTATTTTCTTTGTTGGGCAATGGACATACTCAGAGAGGCTGTGATCCATTTTTTTTTTTTCAAATCTTCAAAAATGATTTACTTAAGGCTACAAAAGGAAATTTTTAAAAGGCATGTAAAGCTGTGGGAAGCTATCAAACTTTTCTTCATTGCTTTTCCAACTTCCTATATGGCCGAATGTGGTTTCAGCTGTTATAGAGCTTCTTATTAAACAAAGAAACCACCTGCAAATTACAAAAGATCTACAATGACTTTTAAGCAGCATGGAGCCTAGAGTAAGAGCCTCAGCGAGTAAGCACCAAAGTCAAACATTGCATTGAAGATATTGAGAT
>CAHIKZ030004932.1:1712500-1722500 GCA_903632075.3 Acanthosepion pharaonis | reverse complement strand
CAGAAAAAAAAATGCACAGGAATTTTTTCTTTTTTTTTAGCTAAATGTTTACCCAATACAAAGCCCAAGAGTCACCCAAGGTAGAGGGTTACTGAATGAGGCTGTTGCATTTATGTAAGAAAATAATTAAGTGCAGATTATGAGGATATGTAGGATAGATAATAGCTGACCCCAGACTTAAAGCTGTTAAGAGTGTAGCAGTTGAGGAAGGATCCTCTCAGAAGTCTGTTACACAACTGATTGATTTTTTCTTTTTTATAGCTTATCAACCCTTTCTAGGTTATTTAAAGCTGAAACAATTTTTTTTCTTTTGCAAGTGAAAATTGCAGTAAAATGTTTTTTGAAAATAATTATTTTTTTCAGATACAAGTCCTACTATTTAACCCATTGTTTGAGGGGAACAGATGGATTCATACCTGTACCAAGGGTGTTAGTGTATAAGTAACAAATCAACCTGCTTTCCATGTCACCACCTGCACATCCACATCTGTTCCATAAAACAGTGGTTCTTAGGAAGAAACTTTCTAACCCATGGTATATGAAAAGAATTGTGATGATTCAATCCAATGTACATAGCCTGGCAGGTCTGGGCAATAAAGATATGGATTGGTGGAACAAAGAAATATAATTCACCTGGACATCTGTCTTGAAAATAGCAATAGAGTAACAAGAGCCTAGCAACATTTTGTCTGTTGGGAAAGGGGTTGTAGGATGGGAAACTATTCATCACACATTAGTAATCAGGGAAGCATCCATGCTGGAGTCAGTCAAAATAGTGGTTTTCTTCTTAACATGGGAGAAGGAAAGCAATCATAGTAACAGTTGTCAGCTAAAGATATACAAAATAAATTTAAATCTTCTTTATGAGTTGTCTTTCTTCAAGAAAAATTGAGGTAACAATTGAATGCACCGAGTTAATGCTTGATACCATTCAATAAGACATATGAAGCATTCTGTGCCACAGTACTTACTATCAGACATTTAAACATTCTGCAACTAATTTTTCAAACAATTTTTTTTTCACTTTAAACATTATTTTTAGTAGATATTCATATTTGAGTAGATGCTTCATTTATTTATTAACAAATTCTCTTTAATAAGTGTTATGGTAATTTACCCATACATGCATGGACTCTCCCAGCTGTAAATAGGAGCAGGTACTGCCTTTTGAAGAGGGAAGGTTTTAGCAGTCAGCTCGGACAGTCGGACCAAACATTCTTGCTATAACACTTGTTTGTGTATGTTTGTATTACTGTTTCTGTTAATATATTTAACTCAATTCCTCTCTTTGTGTCTTTACTTCTTACCCTAACAAGGTCACAACAATAAGATCTGAACCTCTGTAACCCCCCCCTATTTAGATGAAACAGACTCGGCCATGAAGAACGTTTACTGATCAAGCAATGCTAGATAGTGCCTTTAAGCGAAATCTCCCTCATCATAGACTTACCAAATTTCATATCTGCTCAGTTTTGTATACAAATGTAAACAAAGCAATTTTTAAAGAAGTAATGGATTTTTTATTTATTCATCCAAAACATTCTTATCACTTTAAACATTATTTTTAGTGGATACCTATATTTGAGTAGATGCTCCGTCTACCAGCTTGAATATTTGAGAAATCTTATTTTTAAAAAATATGAACTCTCTGACAGGATTCAAACCTGTGCCCCCCATTCCTGGAGAAACTGTCGTTAGATCTGAAATGCTTTAAACTGACTTGGCTTCTTTTTTTTTAATAAGATATCTTGAATATTCAGACCAGTAGATTAAAATAAATATACTGTCTAAAATAAATGGAGTGTATATTCAAATATGAGTATCCATTAATAATAACGTTTAAAGTGATAAAATCTGTCAGATTAATAAATAAAAAATCCATTACTTCTTTAGAAATTGCTTTGTTTATGTTTGGATATGAAATGGTTTCTCCTGCAAAAGAGGGTGCAGATTCAAATCCTGTCATATTTCTCAAATATTCAGACTGGTAGATGAAAATAAATATACTGTTTAAAATAAACAGAGTGTCTACTAAGATATGAGTATCCACTAAAAATAAAATTTAACCTCTTCTCCACCAATTAGTTTGGGAAAAATGTTTCATTTTCAAACAGATTTTTTTATTTGTTTTTAATATAGTAACTAAGAAACTGACGTACCTTGAAGTACCCAAGTGGTGGCTAACACTTCTACCAGACGTATAAGTTGACAATTGGACTTGGTTTCAAGCTCAGAAGGGTATATAAAGAATTAAGACCGACGTAAAAAACACGTCTGTAGCTGGTTTTTGAATGTTATGTTTTGGACATGTTTATTTGACACTGTCTGAAAAAGACTCAGTAAAAATGTATACACATCATCTGAAGAGTCTACTACATAAAATTGTGCAAGTTGCCCATCTTTGGGTTGTGCAATCTTCTGATAACCTCAGAGTTCAAAAGATTGAGTTAAAGGAATTCTTAAATTGCTGTGAACTCTGTAGATCTTATAACTGAAGGGTTTTGAAGTAAAATATATTTTATAATCTCTGTTTGTATTAGAAATTAATTTCATTTATAACAATGAGGACAAAAGTAGATTATCAATCATTTTTATTTAATTTTACATTTAGTTTAATTTAATATACAATAAACATGGAGCATATACAAGAAAATGAAGTGCAATAATGTTTTTTGATTATTTACACTATTGTTCGGATTGTTGTCCTCATCTTTGTTGCCATATTCACAATGTTTCAGTCATTGTATGCTCTGTTCTTCTTCAGGATCTGTCTATATTTCTGAGATGAGACATTGTAACTATTTACACTATTTACATTGTTCGGACTGTTGTCATCATTTTTGTTGCCATATGGATGAAATAATGGGTTCAGTACGAAATTCCAACCACCTGAAGATGGCCAGAGTGCACAATGACCGAAACGTTGTGAATATAGCAACAAAGATGGGAACAACAGTCTGAACAATGTAAACAGTATAAATAATTATATTGCCTCATCTCAGAAATATAGACAGATAAAGTTTTTGATATTTTACAAATTAAATGCAGTTGCAGAATTGCTTAAATATGTCATTTATTGGTAGAATGGAAAAATTCATATACAAGATGGGGTACTAAAAAGCCCTTGTTTCAACTCACATATTACACCTGGTCTGAGCAAGAACTTTCATTCCCCCACCCCAAACCAAATAGATATTAAAAATTATTTTCATTTATTATAATTGTTTACACTGCAAGATATTTTGTTATTGTGATAGGAAACATTACTTAATACCAAAAAGTGAACATACTTATATCTAAATCTGTGTATATATAAAAAATTAGTTTTCTTTAGATTTTGTTTTGTAGAATCAGTTACTATTTTTGCTTAATTTTGCTTTTAATTCAGGAGATATTCAACATGAAAAAGAAAATGTAGAGCAACAAAAGATTTTCAATATTTTATAAGTACAAAGAAATTGCAAAATTATCTAAATATGTCATCTTTTATTGGTGTCATAGTGCTTGTTTTGTGATGAAGTGAAAATCTCTCATCTCAAACTACTATGTAAAATTTGATCAAATTGTTTTGGAAAAAGGAAAGATTTCTTGGTCAGAGCAAGAACTTTCAACATCCCCACCCACATCTAATAGATTTTAAAAACAAATTTTATTTATTATAATTGTTTACATTTATAACAATTGGACAAAGGCTGAGAATCAGTTATCTTTTTTATTTTCAGTTTAATAATCATAAAATTTTGAACATAAATAAAAATATCCTGAGCAACATTTTTGATATTTTACAAGTACAATGCAGGTGTAAAATTGCTTAAATATGTAAATGTTTATTAGAAGAATGTCAAAACTCATATAGGAGAGGGGGGCTAAAAAGTTCTCATTCTAACCAATTTTAATTTTCATTTAAAAAATACCCCCCCTCGCTCCGCCCAGGATAAAAAATAAGCTTAAAATACAATGAAATAAAACAGGGCCATAGCAGAAAAAAGCTGACCAAATGACTAAACATCAAATTTAGAAAGAAAAGGGAATCATGATCAAATAATTTTCAGCACCCACACATATTAAAATTAGTTTCCTTTATTGTTGAACAAAGTAAAGGATTAGTTGTCATCTTTATTTCATTTTAGTTATTATTTTTAATATTCTGGAATTGTTGAATATAAACAAGAAAATGCAGTATCTGTCTATATCTCTATGATGAGGTATTATTATTGCATTATTTACATTACTTAGAATATTATCCTCATCTTCATTGCCATGTTCATAATGTTTCGGCCATTGTAAGCTTGGGCCTTCTTCAGGTGATTAGAATTTCAAACCAAACCCTTTATTTCATCCACCAGGGTGAATTGTTCTCGGTCTACATGACATGCCTCTTCTGGATGTCTCAGTTATTTCCATTTCACTCGACTCTCTAAGTTTTTTGTTCACCACTGCTGTGGCCTGGTATTGAACTCACAACTCTTTGGGTCTAGTCATTGAATCCAACCCTTTACCCACTGGACCAAAATGCAGAGCAATATAAAGTTTGGGATGTTATATAAATACAATACAATTGCAAATTTACTTAATTTATATTTCTATCTTATTTTTACATTAAGAGACTTGAAGCAACAGAAATATAGTTCTACAGAAGGATGCTGAGAATATCATGGACTGAACGTGTGAGCGATAAAAAAGTTTTAGAGAAAATGAAAACGAAAAGGAAACTAATATTTAATATCAAGACGAGAGAGTTGAAATTTCTAGGGCACATAGTGAGGAAAGAAGGCTCGGAAAATTTAATACTCACAGGACAGATTGAAGGCAAGAGGAATGGAGGAAAACAATGCATAACATGCTTGAGTAAATGGTCTGATTTGGTTCGTTTTTATGGCATATCAACCTCAATGGGTTATTTAATACCAACAAGATTTTCATTGCTGGTAATAATTATTTACAAAAATTTAATTAAGACCAAATTTTAAACTTTCATAGTGTTTTGACCCCGGTTTGGAGGTTAACTATTTGCCCATAGTTGGGACCCTAACAGGTACTACCACCCAGTCAGGGTGGACCCGGGAACACCAGCAATTAAGAGGTGGTTCCACACACCTCAAAATCTCCTGAACAGAGACCTTACTGTTGGATGGAGTTTATCGTCTTATTCCGAATGCTGGATGTAGTTTATCGTCTTACCCAGGACGCTTGAGTAAATGGATGATGGAGCAGGGTTTAGGAGAGATAATAAAAAGACAAAATTTATTAAGCGTGACAAATGACAAGAAATTGTGGAGAGCCATGACCACCTACGTCCTGTATAATATGTAGCAACAAGAGATAAAATGGGGTGGGACAGATTATAGAGAAGAGTAAATTGTGAAAAATGATCTTTCCAATTACAAGAATATGTGTAATGAATTTTTTTTTCTCTAAGAAAATAGAGGGACGGATTTTGAAATATCTGCAGGGCTTCAAAGAATCCTTATGAATATGGAAGTTCAGCATTTGATTTGGCTGGCTTTTCAGTATCATTTATTTTTTTTGTTTTGTTTTGTTTTAAATTTTTTGCTTGTTTACAAGGCCAAGACTTCATTCTGTGTAAAGAAGTTTCAGAATTAAATGTGTCAGGACTTTGAATTTTTTTTTTTTTTTAAATTAAAATTTCTGATTATGAAAAAATGGAAATGAAGAAATTTGCAGAAAGAACATATCTCCATTTTCCTATTAAAAAAAAAAATAAAATAAAATAAAATAAAACCCAAACAGTTGCTAACTCATATCATTTTTAGGGATTCCTGGAACTCTTTTCATAGAAAATAAATCTAAGATCACACAAATAGACTCCAGCTAATGTCATCTACAAATAACAACTCTTCCTATTTATTTTTGGGAGTGGGTGGGGGTGTTAGAATATTTCAGAATATTTACAATGCAT
This sequence comes from Acanthosepion pharaonis, assembly GCA_903632075.3. Lineage (NCBI taxonomy): Eukaryota > Metazoa > Mollusca > Cephalopoda > Sepiida > Sepiidae > Acanthosepion > Acanthosepion pharaonis. The sequence goes on along the minus strand of CAHIKZ030004932.1, from coordinate 1,716,580 downwards.
TTTTAGCAAACATTTCTCTGACTGTTTCCATTCAGATATTTTTAAAAATATGAATTCTTCATGTTAGGGGAGAATCTGGAGAAGAAATTATGAGGAGCAATTCTTTCCTGTCCGAACTGGGAAGGGTTCTCCAGGTAGCTTACAAAAATCTACTAGTAAAGAAATTGAGAGAGAGATTATATTTATTTTTTAAAGTATTTTGTCTCAAAATTCAACAACTTCAATTGAAGCAACAGAAATGTAGTTCTACAGAAGGATGATGAGGATACCATGGACCGAACATGCTAGCAACGATGAAGCTTTCGAAAAAATTAATTCAAAATATTCAAGGGAATAATGCCACTTAGATGTGAAGGATTAGTGGGTGGAGAGAATACGAGAAAAAAATAGATTGATTGATTTGTTTTACGGTACATGTGAATCATTTATTGCCGAAGAAGGTTGACAAAAAGAAAAACATTATCAAGGAGAAAGAACAATAAAAGAACAGGAATTATGAAGACAAAAGATAATGATTGACATTAATTTTTGAAAATCAAAGTTGATCAGAAAGCAAGACGCTAGAAGAGTGTTCCACAAGCAAGAAATGCAATAGGAAAAACTGTTAGCATAGAACTTACATCTACATCTAGCAATTTCAGCTGTAAAGTGATGAGACCTAACTGCCAATCAAGTATTGCACTTAGGTTCGTAAAATCAAGGCACCATCAGAACAATTACTATGAAACTATTTATAGAAAAGGCACAGGGAAGCTACATTATGATGGTGGGAAAATGGCTGAAAAGTAAGCTCCATGGTTGAGTTCATTGCAACTGGCTGTTGTGAGATGTCTCCTGTTGTTAATTAGAGTTGAGGTGGTGGTGGAGGATTAAAGGATCAACAAATGTCAGCAAGTGTCATGGGTCCTTATCTATAACTACAGAATGAACTCTTCCTAAAACTATGTATACTACACCTCTAAAGAGAGAGGGTTGAATCAAGTCGAGCCAATAGTAGTTCACTCCAAACCAGACTGACAGTCATACTAACACCTTCCACATCTTGTATTATTATTTCGTGTAATATACCGTCGTTATTTCTACTTTTGTGTTCGTGTTGTTCTTCCTTGGTCCTAACCTGGACCATAACAGCAAGGATTGCCTGACTTTCTCTTATTGGTATGAATTGGGATAGCCAAAGTTGCCTTTTAAAAACTAAGCAGAGTATTAAGAAACAGAAAAGTTTTGTTAGAAATAAAGAAACAGTTATGTATATTTCAGTTCACCTTTCTGGCAGCAAATGCTGAACAATCTTTTCAAAGATGAAGAAGAGACTTGAAGCAACAGAAATGTAGTTCTACAGAAGGATGATGAGGATACCATGGACTGAACATGCTAGCAACAATGGAGCTTTTGAAAAAAATGGAAGCAAAAAGGGCACATACTTAACGTCAGGAAGAGAAGGTTAAAATTTCTAGGGCACATGATGAGGGAAGAGCGCTTGGAAAATCTGATACTCACAGGATGGGTTAAGGACAAGAGGAACAGAGGAAAATAATGCATAACATACTTAGTGAGCTTGAGTAAATGGATGGCGGAACAGGGTTTCAGAGAAATAAAAGAAAAGCAAAGTTTATTAAGAGCTACAAAGGGCAGGAAATTAGGGAGAGCCATGATCACCTATGTCCTGAAGGGAGATGACACATAAAGTAGAAGATAAGACTGTCTATTGCCTGGTTCATACTCCTCCCACATCTTTTGACTAGGAGTAGCGGTTTATTATTTGTTTTCTGTTTAGGATTGAGTTTCCATTTCCTTCTAAAATCTTCTCATTCCCATTCACTCTCAATAGCTTCTTGCATCTTAGTGGCATTATTGCCTTGCTTGTGGTGAAATAATTAAAATAAAAAAAATGTAGGTGTTTCACTTTATCAAATATTTTTTCTTGTATCTAAATTTCATGATGCTCTTTTTTTTAAATAGAATCCTAATTTACAGTCCATGTTTTTAAATACCACAGCACAGTCATTAGCAAGTTTGTCTTACCAACCAATTTATAAGTTAATTCTTCTCCAGAAAACATCACTCTTGTACAGGGCTGGATTATCCTTTAGGTCCCTTCAAGCATTTATAAAGCAATGATTTTGATTTTCTAGATTTTATAACTTCTACCCCACTTAGCTTTGCCAAAACACCTGTTAGGGGGCGCTCTTTAAGCTTATAAAAAGTCAAGCATACTCTTTCTCACCCTCTTTTTAACTCTTGCTTCCAGATATTGTCGACATAGATAAGGAATGCTACTGCTGAGGTGCATTGGCCTCCTTGGTCCTTTATTGAACTCTCTCACACATGCACATACAAACACACAAAAACAAGTACACTCTTGTAACTAGTTTTAATGCTTCATTAAATTTGTGTCTGCATGTAATTTCTTTTGTTAATAACATTTATTGTTGTTTGTTTTATATTCATTGTTTTGTGTCTATTATTTTTTAAAACCAAGTCGGGTAACCCACAAATTATTTAGAAGTTATAAGATCTGGAGTCTGTCAATATTATTTGTGGGATAAATGTTCCAGGAGGCCATAAATATTTAATATAAAATGTCTATACACATCACAACCAAAGAGATGATACCAGCAAATAATGGTGACTTATTTCTACTTAAGCAACAAATTTCATAAACTGAAATGATATCAATATGATAAATTCATTTATTTGACTTTACCAGAACCAAAGCAAAGAAAAGAATGTTTTAGTTTGTATCATTGTGTTCCACATAGATAACGTCTGATTTTAGTTCAAAATGTTTAAATCTTAGACATTTTTATAAAGAGGTGATTTTAATTTTCTAGAGGTCATAACTTCTAAATAATTTGTCTATATCTCTGAGATGATGTATTATTTACATTATTTGAAATGTTATCCTCATTTTCATTACCATATTCCTCAAGTGGATAAAGACGTTGGTTAGACCCAGTGACTAGACCCAAAGAGTTGTGAGTTCAATACCAGGCTACAGCGGTGGTAAACCAAAAAACGTGAGTTGAGTTAAAGGGAAATAACAGAGACATCTGTAATCTGCATGACACATGGAACTAGAACAATCTACGCCAGTGGATGAAATAAAGAGTTCGGTTTGAAATTCCAATCACCTGAAGAAGGCCAGAGCATACAACAGACGAAATGTGAATATGCCAATGAAGATGAGGATAACAGTCCAAATAATGTAAACAATTCTAAATAGTTTCATAAACTGATAAGATATCAATATGACAAACTCATATTTATTTTGTTACTTTATTGTTATAATGCTGGTTATAAAAAAATCTGTTTTTTTTTACTATGCTTATATTGAAATATGTGCTAATTTGGTTTGCAATAAAATAGTAAAATAACTATTTTTTATTGACAAACAAAAGATATCTATTCTAATTTATTTTAAGAATTTGCAATAAGTTTACTTCAAGCTATGTAAATGTCATTAAAATATATAACAAATGAAATATATTCAAGATGGGTATTGGTGAGTTAGAGGGTGGTTTGTCTGAGGGAGGCCAGTATAATTTCATTAGCCTAGAGGCCCTGAAAGGTCATAATCCAACCTTGATCTTGTACCAAACTAAGATAGGCCAATGTTCTAACCATTCAACCATGCATTCATGTAGTAGTCTTAAGATGTTTTTGGTTGTTATTTCCTGAAAAATTGTTTAAATACAAAGATTTTATAAATTTCAACTGAAAGTAGCATCTGATATTTCGATCATTGAATGCTAAATGTTTCCTTATAAGGAAACAGCAAATATTACCATTACAAAGCTCACTGATAAAATTGGCATCATATGATCAGACAATGTTAATGTTTACCTGTGGGGGGGGTCGTCTTTAATTATTCATCCTTTCATCTAATATTATATCAAGACCATTAAATTAATATCTCATTAAAATCATTTACCTCATTTTTTTTCTAGCTATATTTATAAATTTTTATTATTTTTATTATATATTTTTAAATATAAACCTGTTTTATAAATTCTATTACCATGTCTGTAAAGAATTTAGGACTTAATAGTTAAGGTTATTTTTAAAATTTGGGGTCCT
>CAHIKZ030004932.1:1677500-1707500 GCA_903632075.3 Acanthosepion pharaonis | reverse complement strand
CACAAAGGAGAATGGATGCTGACAATTTAAAATTAAAATATTTTTTAAACGTGTTTTGGGTTTATATCTAGACAATTTCATTTAGTTTCTTTTCTTTTTGTTCACATTTCTATCACTCTTGTTATTAAATATCCCACATTGTGATAATAGAAGATCTGCCAAGAAAGGTGAAATGTTATAAGAACTTGGATGTAAATTTAATTTGGATGATCCAGCAATTAAGGCACTTTCTATACATTTTCGTCTTAGTAAATTGATTTCTCTTTTAATTAGATATATATATTTAATTCATAAATATATATATATATATATATATATATATGCATACACAAAACTACATTCGGATCCACAATTATTTCCACTTAATAGCCCCTAGAATAATTTGAAACATTACCGCTACAACCAAAATAAGAATAAGATTGATACAACAGACTACTGACAATGCATCACTGACCTGTATATATAAATAGTTTAGCAAAAAACAACACACATAGCCTCATGATTGCATTTAGCATGAAACAGACTGTCACCACTCAGTGTTGACTTCAATGTCCACTTATATATATGTAATTTTCATATATATTATATATGCATGATACTTATTGGAAAGCGCCCAATATTAGTGATTGAGCTAACACATTTAGTTGGATTGATATAAGTTTATGATCCTGGGTTTCACGCCCTTGTGATCATCAGATTGCAAGGGCGTGAAACCCAGAGTCACAAACTCACATCAATCCAAGTATATATATATATATATATATATATATATATATATATAAGAAAAGAATAAAGATGAAAGGACAACTTATCTTAGCTGAAGTGTTTTTTCCTCTGAGGTACTTTATCAAGGCAAATATGAGGATTTTATTTTATAACAATTATTTACGTACAAGAACAAAAATGTTATTGGTTTTACAAAATCTTTAGGTAAAGGAACACTGATAAATATTCATCACGTTAGCTGAACAGTCAGGCTAGTTATGGAGGACATGAAGTAATACAATTCAATATCTAATAAACAAAAGTAAGCAAGTGATACTGATTATTTTAACCTATAAACATAGCATACCTAAAAAATATATATATATATATATATATATATAGATAGATAGATAGATAAATAGATAGATAGATAGAGGGAGAGAGAGATTCTGAAATAAACACTAGATATAATATAGATACCTACTCTCATAAAAAAACACACACAAACTTGATAAGATCCAAAGAAGAATCAGCAATATTATTGGTCCTGGTCTGGCAGCTTTGCTCCAGTCATTTCCCACCACCATAAATTTATCTGTCAATGTCATATGTATAAATAATTTCATGGTAATTGTTTAGATGAGCTCTTCGTGATGGTACGTAGAGTTTTTGAATTTAAGTGAAGCACTCAACTGGTGTTGAGGTCTCATCAATTTGCAGTTAAGCTGGCTAGATGAAACCATAAATTCTATGCTAACAGTTTCTTTTCTCGCACTTCTCACTTGTGGCACTGCCTTCTGGTCCCATGATTTCCAGCCAATTTTAATCTGCAATAATTTAAATGCAATGTAAATCACTATCTACTGTCCACTTGATTACACTCTTCTTTTTCTGCTCATCATTAATATTTCTCTTCCTAATTCTTCCACACCCTGTAACCCCTTGTGCTTTAGCCGCTTTACTGCCTTATTTGGTGGGTGATACCAATTAAAAAAAAACAAAAAAACAAAAAACACATACACACTGAATGAATGATGAAAACACAAACATACATATTTAATTAAAAAATCTTTGGTCAGTGCATTTTTCCACTTAGATTTTTTTCTCGTTATGACTAATTAAATGAATGCCTCCAATTTCTTCCCCTTAAGCAAAATATAAAAATGGTCGATCACATTAACCTCACATTAAGGTTCTTGCTTTCTAATTAATGGACAAAATTAACATATATATATATATATATATATATATATATATATATATATATATATATATTAAAATAGTTTTGTTAGTACTAACAAAGTGTAAATTGTATGCCTGTGCTTGTGTATTTGTTTTCCTGTATAGGGCAAATATCTATTTAGTCAAATTTAGTTGTTTCATAAATATCTATTATTAAATATTTTTCAAGCAAAGAAATATCTCTGTATATGCTTACATATATTTTTCTGCAGTCACACAGGCTAAAAAAAATATTCAACTGACATAAAATTTCAATTAGAAAGAAAATCTCAGAAGGAATTATAAATATACTGTATGAAAAACTAAGAAGTAAATACAAAGTCGGGATGGGAATTTTTTTAGGATGACCCACTCCAAAAAACCTGATCAAAAAAGCCAAAACGTATGATTTTTTTGAATCGCTTCTTTGCCAGAACTTTTCTGCATTACTTTGTTTGTAAATGTCTACAATAATTAATTATCAAACAGTAATTTAAAACATGAATTTTATATATATATTATATACACACACAGACACAGAGTGTGATGGGTAAATTGTTGGCATTTTATATTTTTTTTGTACATGCTTGTTGTTTGTTTTTGATTTTGTCAACTGCTCAGTATAGTAGGTTCAATTGGGCACCGTCTATGAGAAAAAGAGCACCATGACACAATTCACTACACCAGAAGTTTGGAAATGGTATGCTGTACTGCTAGGCATTTGCACTGGAATTTACAATATGGACATTTCAGAGTGTTTGGGAATCAATCTGAGGAAAGTGCAGAGGATTCGGAAAGAGTTGGATGATATATCCAGTCAACATCATGGTGTTTGGAGTGAACACTAGTGATGGCGACGTTATGCCTCCGTTCATCTTCCTACAGGACCTCAGACTCAACACAGAGGCCTACATCAAGTGCCTTGAGGAGGTAGCGCTGCTCTTTTTGTCAAGAGGGTGGTTGCTGGCAACAGAACTCTGCACCATGCCAAACAAGCAGGAGAACCCGGTCATGGCTGTCAGACAATTTCAGGAGTCACATCACCCCTTATATTTGGCCACCTAACTCCCCAGACTCCAATCCCATTAATTATTATGTGCCAAGTGAAGTTGAACGAGAGACCAACAAAACTCCTTGTAACACCAAAGATGAACTGAAGGCAAGGATTATAACTTATTCACCAACTTAAAGAAGGAGACTGTCCAGAAGAGATGCAGGAAATTCTGAGGTCATCTGGAGGCCATGGTTGAAGCTAATGGCAATTTTATTGAAGAAATTTATTCTTTAGTATTTCAAGATATCTTTATGTGATTTTCCACCCTACAACTCCTTTCCCCTAGATGAAACATCACAAGACTCATTACTCTATCCCTATATCCATGAAAAATATTCTAACAAGCTACATTCTGTAGTTCCTCCAGTTCAGACCTTTACACCTAAGGCCCACCATACCATGTAAACAGGATTGAATCATGCACTATTCATTTTGTATTCCATTGGCAAGAAGAAATTTCCAGTTGGACAGCTTCTTCCCAAGAGCCATTACTTTGTGAAACTGACTCCCAAGAGCATGCTTCCATGACCACTTCAGTTTTAACCTCTTCAAATCTAGAGTTGACTATTATCTACATTCAGTGACACTCTACCATGAGTGGCTCTTGGGTAACCAACAGTTAAAAACAAACTAACTACAGAGTACCGTTTAATTCCCTGCACTCTGTTGCCACACTAAACTTTATTGCAGCAATAATGTCACAGATGTACACTTAGATGAAGATAGGGCACTTGCATGAGTGGTACTATATCACAACATGGTAGAAGACTATGAAAGATTATATCAGAATATCTACCACCTATTAATTAGCATGCACTTTTTCAAATGTCATGTCAATTTAGGACATATTCAATCATAGCTCTCCACAGCTTCCCTCTCTTTAACATCCATGGATTGATGTGTCTCATTCAGAAAATCAATGGCCGATAAAAGAAAAAGAAGTAAAATGTAAAAAAAAAGTATATATCATTATTTTTTATTAGCAAATCTCATGCATCTTAAAGAGGAACTTAAGACATATCTCCAGGGTTGTTTTGTGTCCACTTACATTGATGCAACTACACATGCACACAAAGGAGAATGGATGCTGACAATTTTAAATTAAAATGATTTTTAAACATGTGTTTTAGGTTTATATCTAGACAATTTCATTTAGTTTCTTTTCTTTTTGTTCACATTTCTATCGCTTTTGTTATTAAATATCCCACATTGTGATAATAGAAGATCTGCCAAAGAAAGGTGAAATGTTATAAGAACTTGGATGTAAATTTACTGTGGATGATCCAGCAATTAAGGCACTTTCTATACATTTTCGTCTTAGTAAATTGATTTCTCTTTTAATTAGAATTATTTAAATCAAAATTATGGTAAGACTCATTACAGTGTGCAATTAATGCATTGAGTGTGTTGTTTTGTAAAAGATCCTTTTTGTATTCAGATAATCTTTTATTTAAATTCCTTGAGGTTTCTCCTCTGTATTCCTTGTGGCAATCATTACCGGTGATAGAGTAAATTCCACCTTCAATTTTAGTTCATATATATATATATATATATATATATATATATATATATATATATACACACACACACAAAACTACACTCAGATCCATAATTATTCCCACTTAATAGCCCCTAGAATAATTTGAAACATAACCGTTACAATCCACCAAAATAAGCATAAGAATAATACAACAGACTACCCACAATGCAATACAATAGAAAAATGCGAAAAAAAGAAAAAAAAAGAAATGACTTTTAATTTTAATGCCTCCAAAATGAAACTGCTGTCTTTTAATCATCACAGAGAATGTCCTTCATCAGCATTACCTGTGGCTAACCTCCAAGCGAGTAAATCATTGCACTTTCTTGAGCTCAGGTTTTCTATTGATATGAAGCGGAGCAATGATATTGAATCACTTGCAAACGTCTGCTGCTATCAAAGTTGATTTCTTGTGTTGTACCAGACAGTTTTTCTTGTCAGAATCCATCTTACATGTTTCTAAATCTACCATTCATCCAGACATTGAATATTGCTGCCATATCTAGTCACTTGCTCTGCCTATATATATCTCAAGATTCTCAACTCAAAGAAGTGTGTGCAATGTTATCAGACCTGACCTGGCATCCCAGCTGCATTCACTTTCCCATCACCATGATGTGGCTTCCCTCCATCTTTTCTATAGATATTTTCATGGTCGTTGTTTTAATGTCCTTGGTAACTTGATTGCATGAGTTTAAGCATACTACTAGATTGGCAATTAGGTCTCATTGTTTTACTGTTGAAGCAGCTAGATGCAACCATATATTCTATTCTCATATTTTCTTTTCTCACACTTCTTGCCTGTGGAACTCTCTTCCAGTTTATTGCTTCCCTGCCACCTATGTTCTTCAAAAATTTAAATGCAATGTCAGTCACAATCTTCTGTCTTGCTAAATCCTGTTCTTTTATTCTTTCTCCTCACTAAATTCTGCTCAATTTCTTTCACTCCCAGCAAGCCCTTGCATCTTAGTGGCATTATCACCTTGTTTGGGGTGAAAATGATAACAAAAAAAATCATCAAATGCAAATGACTAAAGTTTGGAATGAGTAATCAGAGAGCCAAGTTTGAATTCCAGTTGGGTCTGTTACATTCACACTTGGGAAAGGTATGAATCCATCTTGTTCCCCAGCTACGGGTTAAATAGTAGGACTTGTATCAAGAGAAATCTTTGTTATCTTCAAAAAATGGTTAATGCAATATTCACTAAAAAAAAAAAAAAATTATTCTCATAATGTAAAATGTATTTTGGCTTTAAATAATCCACAAAAGGTTAATAAGATATAAAAAAAATCAATCAATTAAAAACCAAATGACTAATTAAGAAAACATGTATAATAAAGTATTTTAGCTGCATATTTTTAAGTGAATTAAGTTAATTTAACCCAGGGTTTTAAAATGGATTCATTACTTCCAGGTCGTCAAACCAGAAAGTGATGCTTCATAAACTTATTTTTTACCCTTCAGTGTTTAGAACGCATTGAAAATCAAAATGTCAGCATGAAGTAAGAGAACAGTCATACAAATCATCTTTGTACGTGAAATAATAATAGCGATAAGATTACTAATTACTTGCTTTTCTCTGTTTTGAATTTTTTTTTGTTTGTTTTTATGTAACCAATTAACAAATATTGTACAGACTAATCAAGAATGTTTTTTTTATTTATTTATTCTCTATGCAATGTGTATTTTTTTTTTACAGGTAAAAGTCAGTGGCAAAATGTACAGGTAGTTCTTTGTGGTATATAGTTTGTAATTTATTTTGTTAATATGAAGCACTTTTCTAAGAGTCCCTAATTAGGCTAAAAATAAAGAATGAGAAAAAAGGGAAAGAGAAAAAGACATACAGAACAACAAATCAAAAAATGAAGTGTAATGCATAGAAAAAAAAAAGCCAAGTGAGTCAATGAATATAAAAAGCAGCAAAAGGAAAATCAAAAAAACATCTACAGACGGACTTGCTCCCTTGAGACATTTATTTGAAGACCACATCTATTATTGATTTTCAAAAACAAAAGAGTTCTGAAAAGACATCTTTTTTTTTTTTTTAAATCGGAATCACCCCAAGTAAGTTAGTAATGCCACTAAAACACAAGGGGTTACATGGTGTCGAAGAATTAGAAACAGAAACATTAATAATGAGTGCAAAGATAGAGTAATCAGGACGATAGTAGATAGCGACTGACATTGCATTTAAATTTTTGCAGATCAAAGTTGGCTGGAAAGCATGCAGCTGGAAGAGTGTCCCAGAAGTGTGAGAAAAGAAACTGTTAGCGTAGAATTTATGGTTACATCTAGGCAGCTCAAATTTTATACCATACTCAAGAAATATACCAATTCTATGAGTTTAGCAACAATGAAATGTCTTTCTTTTATGCTATTTATTAAATCCAATTATAAAAAAAATAGTTTACTTGCACATAAATTAAACAAACCAATTATTGGTTAAAATCCTAAGTTGCTTATAAAAAAAAAAAACTGATGTATTAAATAAATCAAAACAGTCATTCACTCTAATTTTTATGGAATGGCACGGCAAATACAAAAAGCATCTATAGAAATTCATTGAGAATTATTAACTATAGGAATGCATTGCAATGAATTATTTTTAATCGAACCTAATAAAATGATTGCCTGTATAATGGTATAACAAATACAAAAGGCATCTATATGGAGTACTTTTTAACAGGGAACTCCTTATTGCTCTCTCTAAACATTTGAGAGCTTTTATTGAAAAAAATAATCTCTTTCTTTTCATGAGTTCTTCTGATTTTTCAAGAATACAGTTTCTGGCTTATGTTCTCAGCTGACGTGAAGTGGAAAAAATATATTGAATCCATTGTTAGATCAGCTGCTAAGAAAATTGGTTCACTGTATTGTGTGAGACAATTTTTCTCTCCAGAATCTATCTTACATATCTATAAGTCTACCAATTGTCAATGCTTAGAATATTGCTGCCACATATGGTCCGGTGCTCTGGACTTATCTCAATGAGAATCTACTAGGAAGATGGATCAGGCATGCCAATGATAGAGACAATGTGCTGTTGAAATGGCTACCATGTTCACCTGATTTGACACCTTGTGATTTTTCTATGGAGCTATGTGAAAGTATATGTCTATATCCCCCTTCTTCCGATAAGCCTAGAGGAACTTAAGCAGAGAATCACTGAGGTGCTGGAGAATGTTACACAAGACATGCTACAGCGTGTTTGGCAAGAGCTGGGCTGCTGACTTGACGTGTGCCATGTCACAGGTGGGTGCACATAACGGCCATGTACCTTACAATAATGTCTCATTCTCACTTTTTTTTTTTTTTAATTATATAAGAAAAAAAGATATTTGACAATTCATATTAGGGAAAACAGAAATAAGTATCAAATTTTCATATACATAATACAAGTTTTTTTTATATATAAGTGAAAAAGGATAAATTTAGCTACTCATATTAGTGTCAAGATGTAGACGCACAATAAAAAAATTAGGATTTTATTTTCATATCAAGAGGACGATTCGCTCTTGTTGTCTCTGATTGGGTTTGATTTGTTTTGTTTTAAGGCATATCAACCTCAATGGGCTATTTAATGCTGACAAAATTTTTATTGCTGGTAATATTTTTTTTTTCTGAAAATGTATTGTTGGTAATATTTTTTCAAAAATGTACTGCTGGTAATAATGTATTGCTGGTAATAATTTTTTCTTCAAAAATGTATTCCTGGTAATAATTTTTCCAAAAAACTGGTATTAAAAATCTATTTTTATAATTTCATTGTGTTTGACCCCTTTTGGGGGTGGGTAACTATTTGTCCATAGCTGGGACCCTGACAGGTGCTACCACCCTGGGTCAAGGTGGACCTGGGAATACCAGCAATTAAGAGGTGGTTCCATGCTCCTCAAGACCTTCTGATTAAAGGCCTTGCTTTCAGATGTAGTTTATCGTCTTACCCAGAATGGCTCATCTTTGGATGGGTGGATGTATGAGGTGAAAAAATAACTAATATAAACAACAATAAATCATTTTAGAAAGAGGTTTGAGAGAAAACTGTTCAATAAACTAATATTTCAAGGAAGAAAGATGATTTGGTCAATTACATAATTGAAACGAAAAAGGAAAGAAAGAAAAATTAAATCAATATCAAAGGAAAATTGCCAATGGGAATTGAACTTTCCAAGGGATCCGGGAATATGGGAAATTTACAAAAGAGGTAAATAAGGTTTCCGATTGTCCCACGTTAAACATAAATTTTGCTTTATTTACATTATTCAGGATGATTGTCCTCATCTTTGTCACCATATTTATTACAATGTATCGGCCGTTGTAAGCTACGGCCTTCTACAGGTGGTTGGAATGTCGAACTGAACCCTGAATAAGGCCGGAGCATACAACGGCCAAAACATTGTAATAAATATGGCGACAAAGATGAGAACAATAGTCTGAATAATGTAAATAATGTACATAGTACCTCATCTCAGAAATATAGACAGATAAATTTTGCTGTTTTAAAAGTTGTACTTAATAAGCATGAATGTCTGGTATATGTACAAAATCTTACCTGCCTATACCATTCACTCTCTTGCACAATTCAGATCATTTAAAATTATCAATTGATTTAATTCAGTTTTGTGGGTTCTGTGGAACCCTGGTTGGGAATTTGTATTCAAGGTAGCCAGCAGACGCCATAGTTGGGAACCCAAACCATAGGGGTCACAGTCCTCTGCTTCTAGCCCATTGTCCAACTCCCTCAGCATGTAATGCCACTCTTGTGTTCTTGAGTTTCAGATCCATGCTTCCTCAATCTGCGGCATTTGGCAGAATATAAAAATATTTTTTTATCGATTTAGAAGGAACAGTCCTGATCATGTTATCAATAGAGTGCCAAGTCAATCCCTGACTTTTACAGTGTTATCTGGACTTAGTTTTTATTTACAAATGTCATGCCTTGAAAAACTGCTTATGCCATTGATATCTGCATATTTTTTTTTGTAAATTTGTTAATTTATGTAAAATTTGGGTTTTTAATTAAAAATGCAGATTTACTTTAAAAACATTTTCATCTGTTTCTTATTTAATGACAAAAAATCTTTTTTGTTAAATATGAAAAAAAAATCAATTTTGCCAAACAATGCCTTGTTTAAAAGAAAACACATAAAAATGTAAATATCCATTTGTTTATTTAAAAGAAATCTTTTTGTAAAGTAAAAAGAAAAAAATATTTGTTGTTATATGCAAATATCAATGACGTAAGCACAAGTTCAAACATGATATTTGTAAATTCCCAAAATTCTGTAAAAGACAGGAATCAATTTTATATGGTATTGATATTATCAACAGGACCCCACTACTAAAATGATTTTAAAAAAAAAGTCTGTTTTCATCTGCAGAATTGCTAACGTTTGCAAACTATGTCTGGACAACTCTTTAAAAAGTCAGGGATCGATTTTACACTGTAGTAATATTATGAACAGGACACCCACTTCTAAAATGATAACAAATCAATGTTTTTTTTATTCTGACAAGTGTTGCGACCTAAAGAACATCTAAAGTATGCTAATTTACAAAAATTATTCCCAAAAAGTCTTTCCCTATTTTTTTTTACTCTATTTAAGTTGTTCTTTTATCGGTAAAATAGCAGAGCAAACTTGCCTCTCTTGCTTTAATTGGTAAACAGCCTAGAAATAGGTTTGGTTTGCTTTTTCTTGTTTAATGGCACCTTAACTTCTGTAGGTCATTTTAGTACCAAATCCTTTATTTAGTATTCTTATGATTTGTAAGAAAATTTGTAGTTAAATTCTTTAGAGATGTGTTTTTGGTTAAAGAAATTCTAAATAAAAAAAAAAAAATTTGGATTGTGAAAAATTACATCTTTGTGTAACGCTTCACCTGTTTTATAAAGATGTAAGGATGTTATTTGGGTTGGCTTACTTGAAAAGCTTGTTCATGTCTCTTACATTTTTATAGAATTTTTCTTGGATATGGTTAAAGTTAGTACAGTCTATATGCTTGCTGGTATATGCTTCTTGGCATGCTGTACAAATTTGAAGTTCCTTGTTTTTAAGGAGAATAGAATGGTTTAGGTGAGTATGGCCATAGTGAAGTCTAGCTAAGACTACCTTCTTATCTTTATATATCTTGGATGTTATCCTGCCTAGAACTAATCTGAAGTCAAGCTTAACTCACAACACTCATTAAAATGTATTTGTGATTGAAAATATAGCAGTATAAATTCATATGATGTTGTTGCAACCCAAAAGGAATTTTTAGGTTTAAGAGCAAAATGCAACATGGATACAAGAAAGTTCGAAGCATTTCGGTAAAAGCAACTAAGATACAAATTTTTAAGAAGTGTGTGTGAGTCAAATTATGTTTGCACTGAATTGGTCAAGGAATGGATAATTTCTGAGTTGATTAGTCAGAAAAAGTAAAAGAAAAGCAAAGACATAAAAGGTGAAAAATAAGTAATCAAAGATCAATTTTGAATCTGGACTTGACATAAGAATTGCTAAATTCCAAATGAGTTTATAAACTAAAGAAACTAAAGAAAGAAAGTCTTTAGTGAAGCACTTAAACAGAATTGATGCCAATTGACACATGAAGAATCATTCTAGCAGGATTTCTACATCAGGTCTACGAGTCATTAAGAGATGGAATCCTTACAATAGACACGCCACTTTTGAAGTCAGCGGAAACAACAGCACGGAAGACCTACCAAAAAACCAAAGTTCATTGCTGCTGAGTGAGAATGAGAACAGAATCCTGGTTTTGTCTGTAATTTCCAAAGAATGAGCCATGTTTGAATGGAAGCTGAGTGACTTGATTTATTGTAGGCGACTAGTTACTTTTTTTTGCTATTTTTTTTTACAAAATAAATAAATAAAAAGAAAAAGGTATTATTTTTTTTTTATTATAAGCTTATTTTTGTTTTCATTTCAGTCTTGTTTTGGAATCTTTTCTAAATTTTTCAACTTTCGTTTTTACTCTTTTTTTATTCTGATTTTATTTTTTATTGTTTTTTCTTTCCTTCTTCAGATTCTTTCCACTTCTTCATTTCTTGTTTTGTTTTTTTTTCATCTAATTCATTCTTTATTTATTCTAATCTATCCCCTATTTCAAATTAATCTTATCTTTCGTTCATATCGTTTTCCTTCAAACTTATCTCGATTTTCTTCAATTCACTATTTTTCTTTTGAGATTTTTCTTCTTCATTTTAGACACATTTTCAAGGTAAAAATAGAAAATAATCATTATCTTGCGGCCTCAGCCGAGATTGAACTCACCAATACTTTGATTGGTGTAGTTCATAATCTTGTCAAATAGCTGAATTCTTGATGCTTCGCTAGGGCTATCAAGGGTGTTTTTATCGTGACACCAACACTAAATGGATTGCCAACCAAGGCTCAGAGAGACTCCATTCACCCTCCTCTAAGAGCAGGTTTGAATTCAGAGTTTTCCTTCTCCTAGACCAGTTGCCATCCAAGGCTATAGAACCCAGTCTGAGGAAGAAAGAAGATTCACACCTTTCCCAAGGGTGTTAGCACATAAGTGAATGTAATGGATTCGACTGGAATTCGAACTCGGCTCTCCGATTCCTCAATCCAAGCCGCTATCCATTACTCCACCATGCCTCCTAATAACCCCAGTACATGCATGTAAAATAAGACTAAATTGGAAAGGGTACCTTTCATTCTTCCTATTTTAAAACGGGTACATTTCATTGATTATTTTAATTAAGGCAGTAAACATGTCTTGAAATTCTTTTCTGAATAAATATTTACAAATATACTCTCACTGATAAGAAGTTCTGTACTTGCATTTTTATTTTTAAAAACATTTCTAAATAGAATGAAAAGTTCACAATATTTTGAGTATGTACATCAGGATCAACAAAATTTTTTCTTCACGAATAATGACTTCAAGATTATATTCAGTTTTATTTAAGTCATTATATACACTACCACCTTCACTTATAATTGTAGTGTCCAAATATATTCGTCTTTGTATCACTTCTAAAATTTCTTTGGTTCTGCCTTGGGCAATGCAGCAGGATTGGGGGATTATTCTAGATTCTTATTCTTTGTAATTGTCCTGCTTTTTCCTTACACACATACTGATCCTGCTGCAGAATATGGAATTGTATTCTTCTATGTGGCGATCACAGCTCTCCACAACCTCTTATCCCATGCAGCTGTTAATAATGCTTGTCTTTTTACCATCCCTCTTACTCCCAATTCTGCTATCCATTCATATCAGCTCATCAGTACACTACCTCCAATATGCCCTTTAAGTGTCAAATTCTCCAAGCCCTCCTTCCTCATTATATGTCCAAGAAATTTAAGCTATCTCTTTCTGATTCTGATTATAAGTATCCTTTTTATTTACACTATTTGCACAATTCGGAATGTTGTCACATGTTTATCGAAGTTCGATCCCAGCCGGAGGATACATTTTTTTACTTAGATTTCTGGAATGTGCAGTCCATTTACACACGGCTTAATAAATTAATATAAAAGAGGCGTGTCTTTCAAACAAGAAGTATACACTATAATAATGATTGAAGTAATAAAAATGTTGGTTTAAAAATTAATAGACAGAAGCACACAAATGCAGGCTGTTTTTTTTTTGTTTTTTTTTCCTAGCCTATAAAATAGGCTGGTTTTTGGTTTCATCTGACTCAGTCCCAATCTGTCTTGTCTTGAAGTCAGAATGCTATATTCATTTGTCTGAAGTGGCTTTAGTGTGTCAACACTAATTCTTAGTGTGTGAACTTTTTGCCATATTACTGTTAATTTACCTTGCATATATTGTTTGCTTGCTTTATAGTATTTTTTGCCCTGTTATTTTTTTTTTTGTCTTCTTGTGGTTGTTTATTGCAAACTTTGTCAATTCTGTTTGTTAGGAATTTCTGCCATTTGCATCTAACCATCTAACCATGGTCACTTACTCTACACAGGATGAAAAAGCTGTAACTGAAGGTTTTTTATTCTTGCTGTGTATGACCAATATTTGCTAACTAGAAATTATCAAGTAAACATAGTGGAAAATTGTGTTGACCACGAATGCAGGTTCTCTGATGAATATCCAGAAATGACAATCTTGTACCCCGTTGAACATTTTTTTTTTTTATGTTATGTCCCCTTAGGATATAGGTAATCATGGCTCTCCCCAGTTTCTTTTTCTTTATTATCTGTGAATTGACCTTGTCTTGAAAAAGTGCTACAGGGATGAAGTTGCTGTTCCTCTCCAGTTTATAGTAAGAGAATGTATGACTTGTTTTGTCCTGGGTATGACTATAAACTACATCCGTATCCTGGATAAGACGATAAACTACATCCAACAGCAAGGCCTCTGATCAGGAGGTTTTGAGGAGCGTGAAACCACCTCTTAATTGCTGGTGTTCCCAGGTCCACTCTGACCTGTGTTGGTAGCACCTGTTAGGGGGTCCCAGCTATAGGCAAATAGTTAATCTCTGAACTGGGGTCAAAACACTATGAAAGTGTAAAAATAGGTTTTAATACCAGAAATACTGTGTAAAAAAAACTATTACCAGCAGTAAATTTTTGAAGGAAAAAAATATGACCAGAAATAGATTTTTGAAGGAAAAAATTATTACCAGCAATACATTTTTGAAGTAAAAAATATGACCAGATTTTTGAAGTAAAAATTATTACCAGCAATACCAGAAAAAATATTTTTGAAGGAAAAAATTATTACCAGCAATACATTTTTGAAGTAAAAAATATGACCAGAAATAGATTTTTGAAGGAAAAAATTATACCAGAAATAGATTTTTGAAGGAAAAAATATGACCAGAAATAGATTTTTGAAGGAAAAAAAGATTATCAGCAATAAAAAAAAATATGACAGCATAGATTTTTGAAAGCATAAACCCATTGAGGTTGATATGCCATAAAAAAAACAAACCAAACTATGATTTGTTACAAACTTTCAGAATAAATGAATTTAAAACATGGATGATTTTTATACATCTTTATGAGAAAGAAAATTATATTTACTTGTGAACTAATAATTAAAAAAAAAAAGAACACATTTGTGCCTTGCAGGGTGCGCATGTGTGTGTGTGTGAGAGAGAGGAAGTACCACATGGATGGGTTGATATTAAGTAGTCAGCTGCCTGGAGACTAAGAAGTCTTCCTTGAGGGGAAGAATCCTGTTGTTGCTACTACATCTTGGAATGGAGAAAGATAGGTGGGGATTTAAATCTTTAGTTTTATACCACTGATTGCCATGCCATCTAGCAATTGTTCTGTCAAACAAGGTGGGTAATCCCCATAACTTCTTGGGAAAGACATGGAGTGGTTGTCTGTTACTGTCAACACAGTTTAATATTCAGGGTAGTCTTCTTTGACTGATACCCAAGGTCAGGTAGCCCAATCTACCCTAATATTTAAACTCATAACTGGGGGTAGGAGAAAGAAATGGATTTACACCTTTCCTAAATGTATTTGTGCAAAAGTGAAAGTACTCGACTAGACTGGAAATTGAACTCAGCTCGTCGTTTCCACTTACCACAATGATAACTGTTTCACTCCCCAGTATTTAATTGTACTTTTATTACTTGACTTTAAGCTAGCTCCTGCAGAGGGATCTTGATTGGCCTTTCATCACAATAGATAGTCAGGTACATATGATAGGCAACAATAAACTTTAGAACTCAAAATTGATTGCTGCATTTAAGTATTGCATTAATATTTAAGCGTACCTTTTAAGAGTTCAACGATAATTCTTCTGCCGTCAGTTAATTTAGAAGCAATTTGATGTATGTAGGTCTTTACTTACCATACAATTATTTTTATTTCGTGGGGGACTTTTGCTGGATTTCACAATTAATTTCGATTATTCCCAAATTTATTTCTAAGTTATAAAAACTGTTATTGTACAAAAAAATTTGTTGCCAAAAATCGCCAAAAACAATAGCAGTAATGCAAATTTGGGCATTCAAAATTTCAAGATTACTAGTCCGGATCTGGTCCGGAAGGTTTTTAATTTGCTCACGGAATCGGCCTGATTCCAAAATGGTGTGATATGTTGGGCTACGGCCTCTAGGAGTAAAGTTGAAAATGTGTGACACAGTGACATTCGCATTTATTATATAGAGGGTATTTTCTTTCCCATATTGATTTAGTAACAATCCTTACCAATTAGGTACTTGAGATATACTCTCAAACCTTGGTTAAATTTATTGTCACAACAACTGAGCTATTACCAGTGGTCCTGAGGAAATTTCTACTTTATTAATATTTTGCTCTTAGTTTTTTTGTTTTTTCTCTCTCTCTCTCGGGTTTTCTCAAGTGGATAAAGAAAGAACATCCCCCGTCTCGGCACTTGTGACGGAAAATAGAACCCTTGTTCACTTGTCTACAATTTTTTTTTTTAACCACATGTGAGTGCCAAATGACAACAGTTAATAAAAGAAAGTTCATGTCGCTGAAAAAAAATACCTAAGCATTGTAGAGAATTAAACAAATTTGTCTATCAATTTCAGTTTATTTTGAACCATTCTTGGAAAGCTGTTGTAACGGCTTTTATTTTTATTTATAGAGATATCACTTTTCCTTTAAAAAGAGCTATATATATCTAGCATATAAATAATTATAAAAAAAAAAAAACGTCGGTAATAAATAAATATAAAGATGTAGGTATATAAAAATAACGTAAGTAAATAAACAGCAAATGGAACTCGCATTTATTTATATATTTGTCATCCTGTCTATTTATTTAACCTTTTTTTTTATTACTTACATTTTGATCTCTAATTCAATTTGTACGAAGCGGGAAGGAAGAAGTAAGAGAGACGTGAACGGGGAAGGCGGGAATATATATATATATAAAATCCCCTCAAGAAATCGGGGAGAAAAACAAGGCAAGTGAAAAGTGTAATAAATTGTTTATTTTATTTTACACAGTTTTTTCTTCTTTTTTTAAAATTTCTTTTGTCATTTCCTCTTTATTCCGTAAGTAAAGATTTCTCGAGAATAAGTCGTAAAAATAAGCAACTGGGAAAGAGGGGCTGGGATTGGAAGGAGGAATTGTGTTTGCGTATAAATAGAGAAACAATCAGCCTCGTTCTTTACATTCCTTCCTTCCTGATTTTCTAGAGTTGTTTGAATTTTTCTGTAAGGGGATTTTTCCACAAAGACGTCTTAATTAGAACGTCGTGAAGAGGGAGTTCAAAAAATTACGTAAGAGAAGAAATTAAATAAGTAAATTTTATATACTCCGCTGAGTGTGCAAGTGGAAGTTAGAGTTTGTTTGTTTTTTTTTTTTTTCCTTTTCAGTATAAAAGGGGCGCATGATTACAGAAAAATTCAGGCAGCAATAAGCGAGATTTCGCGTCATGTTCGGCTCTTACTTTAAACATATACGACGAAGTATCCTAAAAGCAGCACAATGATAATTTTAAAGTCGTTTCCTTACAAAAGAATAAGGATGACTGCCGTGGATCAAATGGCTGTAGGAAAAAAATACCGCCAAACAAAATCACGTGTTCTTTCGACACGTGGAGGTGGCGGTGTGTTTGTGTTGGTGGTGGTGGTGGGGGGGGTTACACACACATCTTTTTTTTTAAAAAAATTACCAAAAATTCAGGACTTAACGGATTTACATTGATTCATTAATAAATGAATTTTATATTAAATCTTTTTTTTTTCCCCTGTTTTGTGTAAGTATTTTTTAATGGTCCGACTTTACTTAACTCTTGGCTAATTCGCATTAGTGAATTTTGAATGTTGCTCTAATTTTTACATTTTAATAAAGCCAAATCCTCTAAGGTGTTAAAATAAATTATTCATTTAAAAAAAAAAAAATACCGAGGGTGGACACATCGAAAATATGATCGAAAATTTTAAGAAAGAGAATGAGAAATATTAATTATTTTTTTGTGGAGAGTCACTGATGCTATGCTTAACTAATTATGTTGTATATTTTTGGTTTCAACAAAAAAAACAAAAAAAAAATCTGATGTAAGTGTGAAGCAAAAACTGAAATAAACACTAAAACAGTCAAACACCAAATGACAAAAAAAAAGTAAATATTTCAGATTCGATGGGTTGCGCATTGTTTTGGTTAATAAATTTTTAGCATCCCGCTACCACATTCTTATCAATGTTGAATCTTGTACAAATCTGTGCAAAAAGTGGATCACAGAGCTTATCAAGCTTCATACATATTTTCAGAAAACCTCAGCTTCTGATTGGTCACTTAATATTTAAATCATGTTCGAATAACATCGACCTAGTTGTTGACCTGACGAAAAAATAATTCCACCAAAATCTGTCAATGCTTTTTCCGAGCCTATCACGTGATTACGTTGATTATAAATATCAGACACGAATTCGTTCTTCCTCTTTCTTGATTTCATTCGCCTACGAAAATGTAACCTTAAAGGAAACTGTGTTCCGATTCCCAGTTCGGGCGGACGCTATGAAAACATATTCACACACGCACACATACATGCACGTACGAAATTTTCCAAACTACATTACAAACATATGAAACTTTTCAAACTTCATTTCAAACGACGAATATTCAACTACAAACAATGGAAATTTAATTACAAGCATTATGGAACATTCAACTCTTCTAAAGCTAAAAGTTTATTCATCATTTTCTCAGCTTTATAATTCTTTCAACTCTCTAACAGTGAACATTTTGAGCGACAAATTCGTTCAATTTTTGTGAGCTCGGATAAAAATATTTCATTAGTAAAAACATTAATTCAATCAAAGGGACATAACACCAACAAAAATAGTAACCCCTATGCTTGTACATCATTATACAAATATAAATATTGTTGTTGTTATAAAACCGTTTTTGTGTTCCTTCTTGTTGTTTCATATTTTGTAGTATTTTGCGTGCTTTGAAAATAAACATTTTTCAACCAACCAACAAAGAAAAAAACATGCTTCATGATCCCTTTCAAGGGTATTTAAGCAGAATTTCTAAACTGACAAATCAGTAAGGAGGGCGGGAGGAACCCGAAGGAGGTTACGCCGAAGGGCGGAGTCTCCTTCGGGGAGGTAAAACCGGCCCTGAACCCGTTTATACGGGTTCAAATGGGCTATTTTTTGGCCGAGCCTAATGGCTCGGGAATGCCCACGTTAAAAAGGCCTTGTGCCACATGACACCCTCGTGGGGGGGGTGACTCAATATCGTAAGGAGAGAAAACAGCAACAGGTCACGACGCTCGACTTAAAAGAAATTCTCTTACACATTCACCCACCTTACCAAGCTACGGGATACTTACACTTTCCTCTTTTTTTTCTCCCTTACCTCTTCTTTCTCGCACATACACACGAAGAAAATATCTACGGGATATAGCTTAAAATCCGCACTCCGTGCGGATTTTAAGCTATATCCTGTAGAGGGCTAATTTGGCCTCTGGTCCAACTTAGAAAACAGTAATGGTACTTTTGAAGAAATAACTTTGAATTACTGAATTTATTCCATGGAACTTCAAAACCTCACTTTAAATGTAAGTCCAAGTTCGGCAGAATTTCCGATTTGGGCCGAAATTTCAGTTCAGGCCAAAAACTGAGTTCTTCAAATTACAAACTCCGTGGAACTTCAATTGAGTTCAGTTCTTCAAATCACAAACTCCGTGGAACTTCAATTGAGTTCAGTTCTTCAAATCACAAACTCTGCGGAACTTCAAAACCTCACGTCACAAAACCTTTCATTTTAACTCTGATTCCTTGGTATTTTTAAGAAATAAAATTGATTTCCTCAATTCACAATGTTTTGGAGATATTTTAAACTGAATTTAAAACATTTTTTTTTTTAAATTCACAAAGTTTTTGTTTTTCTTTAAACTCAACATAAATTTAATTTTTTTAAAATCACTATTTTTTTTTTTCAGTTATTTTAAAATTTGAACGTTTAATTGTTCCCTCCTTATCCAAACATAAATCCCAATTCTGGATGTTCAAGCACCAGATGAAGGTCCGATTATCAATCATGGTATCATGCTGATTCCAAAATGCCAATGTAGAGAAAGTGTGGCCTGAGTTAGAAGGGGGTTTCAAACACACGGACGGACAGACAGAAATTGCCGTTCATTTTTTTTTTAGAGATTTCTTTTCATCTTGGAAAACAACTACAAACAAAGGATTGCATTTTGGCAAATATAAGAACTATAACATTCACACACGCTAAGAAAAGTTTAATTGAACAACACGAAAACAAAAATAGCTAGTATTTTCATATTTAAATACCTTTTCGGCATTTTCTTTGTTATAGTTTGATTCAAACCCACAACGTAGCTCCCCCCCCCCACCACAAAGATTCGCTAGAAAACGAGCATTACATGATAAAAATAAAATGACCCAAACTTAATAAAAACAAAGTTTTATCGTCAAAATCTTTGTTATTATTAAGATGAAAGACCAAAGGATTTTTTTTATGTAAAAATTATTTTTAACACTTTTTAGAATCTTCGAAATTTTGTTATTCCAGTTCCAGTGTCAACGTTGTACCATAAATTTGTCTTGGAAATAAGAGTGTCTTTTTGCGGTGAAAAAACAAAACAAAAAAACACTGATTTGCGAATTCTTGCAAAAATCACATAATTGTTGAATTTTAATGAAATTTTCAGAACGTATTCGCAAATAACTGAAATGTTTCTTTTGTAGAAAATCTTTGTAAAAATATATATTTTTACATCTTTTACTCCTCTCTCACACACACACTCATTTAATTTATAAAATTTTGAGAAATTCTTGTTTGTAGCGTTTAATGTTTATACTTAGCTATAAGGAGAATTTAAAATAAATCATGAAATTTTGGGGGTCAAATAGGGCCCCTACTTACAGAAAACCCGCTCTAAATTGCAATATAAAAATGGAATAAGACTAAGACATTATTTAATTAGAAAAAAATTAATTTTATGTATAAAATATATTACAGGCACTATTGTCGTAAGAAAAAAATCGATGAATAATTAATTTCTACAAGAATTGTTTTCATTTTTCTTAAATTTTAAAAATGTGTATTAATTTGTACGTGTTAAGTGATCAGTCAGTTAGTTATGTGCCAAGCGTGATACACGCTTAGGCGATCATTTATCTTTCGAGACATGACTGACGAGGCAGATTTTTCCCCGCAGTAGGTTGCCATTTATTTATGCGGTAGACCAGTTGCCATCCAAATCTGTCCTGCTATTTATTGGAGGGAGAAGAAGAGGATTCATATCTTTCCCAAGGGTATTAGCACGTAAGTGAATTTCAGTCAGTCATGTACCATGCGTGATACACGTTTAGGCGATAATGTATCTTTCGAGACATGACTGACAAGGCAGGTTTTTTTCTCGAAGTAGGTTGATATTTCTTTCTGCGGTAGACCAGTTGCCATCAAAGGCTATAGAACCCGGTCTATCCTGGGGAAGTGGGGAGAAGAATAGGATTCATACCTTTCCCAAGGGTTTTTGCATGTAAGTGAATGTAATGGATTCGACTGAAATTTGAACTCGTCTCTCCGATTCCTCAATCCGAGCCACTATCCATTAAGACTCTATTAATCATAAATAGAAAAGCTCACTACAATTCACCGACACCTCCCAAATATTTAAAAGAAAAAACTACTTTAATTTATGTTTAAAAACGTGTCATCACCATAAAATAAGAGTGGTAACTATAATAAACTTAAAATTTATTTGTAATTTTTTAACATTTCCTCAACAAGCGTCTGCGTAAGTAAGGCTCTAAAGCCAAAGTACCTAAAATTCAATAAAATATTAGATTGCTTTGAATATTTTCTTAAGATTTTAGGATTACTGGGTAGCTAAAAACATATAAAAAAAGGCGTTCACGTTATATTGGTGAAGTAATTATCGCAGTTATGTGCTTTTTAGAAAAAAAAAACAGAGTTGTCAACACCTCATAAAACACCTACTTCCGTGTTAAAAAATGCTTTTCTGCGATATTTTCAATTAAAAGTAAGTAATATTTATTTAAAATCAAATTAATTAAACTTCAAATCAGCTAACGTTTCTCAAATAAATTTTCAAAAAAGTATATTTTATTTTGGAAAGATTTTTAGTAAAGAGAATCAAATTGTGTTGACAGATTTTACTTTTTTACTGATGATAAAATAAAATTCCTTCCAATCAATTTAAATTCAGTTTGAAATAAAGCAAATTACTTTGCTTATTAAAAATATTAAATTTAATTTATCAGCTTAAAATGAAAATGAAAATAAAAGCTTTAAGAATGATTTTTCATTTTTAAAAATGCATTTTGAACCTGAGGTATAACTTTTCTATGAAAGCACCTACTCTAATGTACTATATTTGTTTGTGAAAAATTGGCATGTATTTTTACAAAATGTTATTAAAACTCTTTCAAACCTTGGTCGTTGATATAACATAAAGATGTGTTTGAAGAAACAAAAAAAATGTAAACTTTAATGCCATTTTCGAAATGGAACATTTTAAAAAATAATTTTATTATCTTTTTTTAATTTTACGACTGTTGCATTTTTTATTCTACGGATGATCAAAAACAAATTTTGAATTATAGACCTTGAGAGAAAAAAAAAAAAACGGGCCTTTTCAGGGTCACCAAATTTATTGAAAGCTTTGCCTAATCTGCACATACTGGTAGAATTTTTATCTTTTTAAAAGTCTTTGATGTCGGTATAATAATGTTAGAAATACTGTAAAAATAAGGAAATCATTTGATTAAGAAGTTGTAACTGAGTGAAAACATTTTCACAAACTTTCTAATTTATGGACTTCCATATATTTTTTACTTCTTGTGCGTTTTTTATTTATTTATTTATTTATTTATTTTTTGTCAGTAGGAGCGGCATTATATGATTGCAATTGCACGCTTTGTCAAGTAAGGGCATAACCTTGTTGGGGAAAAATGTCGCGTTTTTGTTATATTTTCTGCAAAAAAAAAAAAAAGCAAGTAATATTATTCAGTCAGTTATGTGTCATGCGTGATGGTTTCGACTGGAATTCGAACTCGGCTCTCCGATTCCAGCCGCCCATTAAATTCACTTACGTGCTAATATCCTTGGGAAAGGTATGAATCCTCGTATTCTCCCCCCAGCTATGGGTAAATAGCAGGACAGACCGGATTTTTTAGCCTTAAATGGCAACTGGTCTACCGCAGAAAGAAATGGCAACCAACTGCGGGAAAAAAAATCTGCCTCGTCAGTCATGTATCGAAAAATACATGATCGCCTAATATTACAAAATCTAATGAATTAATTCTTAAATTTATTATTTTTTTCTCCGAAATAAATGTTTGGAACAAATATTGAATTTTTAAGAAATTTAAATTTTTTAAATTTTTTCTTTTGTCGGCGTTCATCAAATTCGTTAATTGAACTGGGCGGAAGTGGGTTTGTTTTTACTTTTGGGGTTAAAGGATTTCTATTACCTTCTCAGTTTTCTCTATTATTTAAAGTTTGAGTTGTATATCTTTTTTTTTTTATGTCTATGTAATAAATGCTCCTTTCAAATTTCACACTTTGATTTTCTAGTCTTGTTTGTTTTTGTATGCGACTTATTCTCAGGATACAATAATTCCTATTTATTGATCAGAACCCTTACCATTTTTTTTTCCAGATTTGAGATACATATACAGTGTAACCCGGATATAAGAGATTTTCTCTGGTCCCAAATTAGAGCCTGTGTTAATGTATTTAAAATAGACCAAACCCTAATATAAGAGAAACCCGGATATAAGAGACTTCTTCTATTTTCCCGACAACTTTACACTGTAATATATATATATATATATATGAGATCCATTTATAAGAGAGATTTTCTCTGGTCCCAAATTAGAGCCTGTGTTAATGTATATAAATAGACCAAACCCGGATATAAGAGAAACCCGGATATAAGAGAGATTTTCCTGGTCCCAAATTAGAGCCTGTGTTAATGTATATAAATTAGACCCAACCCGGATATAAGAGAAAAACCCGGATATAAGAGATTCTTCTTCTGCGGTCTTCCTATAATTAACTTCTTATATCCGGTTACACTGTAATATATATATATATATATATATGAGATCCATGTATAGTGTAACCCGGATATAAGAGAGATTTTCTCTGGTCCCAAATTAGAACCTGTGTTAATGTATATAAAATAGACCAAACCCGGATATAAGAGAAACCCGGATATAAGAGAATTCTTCTGCGGTCCCTGACAAACTTGGCGATATCCGGGGTCCCAAATTGGATATAAGAGAGATTTTCTCTGGTCCCAAATTAGAGCCTGTGTTAATGTATATAAAATAGACCAAACCCGGATATAAGAGAAACCCGGATATAAGAGATTTTCTTCTGATGATAAATAAATTTATATCCGGGTTACACTGTAATATATATATATATATATATATGAGATCCATGTATAGTGTAACCCGGATATAAGAGAAATTTTCTGGTCCCAAATTATAACCGGTGTTAATGTATATAAAATAGACCAAACCCGATATAAGAGATTTTCTGGGTCCCGATTAACTCCGGGGTTACACTGTAATATATATATATATATATATGAGATCCATGTATAGTGTAACCCGGATATAAGAGAGATTTTCTCTGGTCCCAAATTAGAACCTGTGTTAATGTATATAAAATAGACCAAACCCGGATATAAGAGACTTCTTCTCCGGTCCCGACAACTCTCTTATATCCGGGTTACACTGTACAAGATGCGGCAGAAATACTTCCATCATATACCTCTCAGATAATGATAAGACATCAGCTAGATGAAGACACCATTGCCACTAATCTTTTACCATTATTTGGCCGGCATTTTTGCCGTACTCTGTATATACTAGCAGCTGGAGACTAATAAGGGTCAGGAGGAAAATGCTTTCCGGAAGTGTATCGACTCTTGCAACTTCTATTTTTATTGCGATGGAAAAAAAATTTACTACCGAATCGTTGGCAACATTTTGTAATTTTTGTTGGTTCAAATGATGCTTACTTTCACTGCTGTATTGTTGTACCCTGGCTGTGCTGGTTCGTTTTGGGAAAAATACGAAATTCACATTTACTGAAATAAATAACTATAAAGACACTGAGGACAATTCTCCGTGAGACTTTCCATTTTGGTTTCGATCGGATACTTTGTAGTAGATACTAAATTAAACGACACGCAACAACACAAAATACAGGTAAAAAAAAACTAAACATGTCGCCTAGCACTTTATTATATGTCTATGCTGGTTTTAAAATAATAAGCGTTCTTCTTTATGTGCCGTATCCCCTCGGGACGTAAGCAATGATGGCTCTCCACAACTTCCTGTTTTTTGTAGCTCTTAATAAACTTTGCCTTTTTGTTTCTCATAAGTCATGTTCCACCATCCATTTACTCTTTAAGTTTATTATGCATTGTTTTCCTCTGTCACTGTGGCTCTCTATCTGTCCAGTGATTGACACATTTTCCGAGCCCTTTTTTCTCATTATGTGCCCTAGAAACCTCAACTATCTCTTCATTTTTGTTTCTATTTTCTCCAAAATTTCGTCGTTACTCCCATGTCCGATCCACAGTACTCTCATCATCCTTCTGTAGAACCACATTTCTGTTGCTTCAAGTCTACCACAAACGCCAGGTATCTTGTATATTATAGTGGGGTCAGCCAATTTGTATTGGTTATAAATAGAAATAAAAACTGACCCTCTACAATTTTTACAATATCAAATGTAACAAAGACAACAACAAGAGAAATAATCAAGTAGAAGAAAATGTGAATTTGTTCAACAATAAATATTTTTTATAAACACAACAAATACATAATATATAGGCAAAAAAGTTGATAAACACAATAGAGTTCTTTGGTGTGTGTGTTACTGAAAGAATTTGAGCTACTGTACTGTATGTGTGAAAATGACAAGGTTTAGTTAGCTATATTTGTTTTTATAGGGAAATTAAACAGATGTTTTTTTGTGTATTAAATAGAAAAAAAGTATTGTTCTTGACTCACTGATTGTTATCGCTCATTAACCAGGGATTCTTGTGGAATGGAATATTTTGTGGGAGTGAGCGTTAAGCCTGGAGATGGTTGACAAAGTTTGTTGTTGTATTGAAGATAAAGTTCGTCTCCTTTGCTGTGTTGATTTCCAATGAAGTCAAGTGAATTGGTTTCAATATTTTAAGTGCCCACTGACCAAGTCGCGTCGAAGTTTCGTTTTCTATAAGTTCTCTTGGTCACGTGGGGAGGCTCGTAAACATGTTTACATTTTATGGCATTAACTAGAGGTCAAAATTTGGGTCGGTACCTTCGGACGTAGTTGACGCCACCTAATTAATATTTTACAACCAATCTAAATACATCAGTTGTTATATTTGGCTGGGAGCCTCTATGTGTTTAACTTGCACAAAATTTAAGATTTAAAAAAAATGTAGGAATCTGATTCTACAATATATAAGCCGACAGCGGCTAATGTAAGTTTCGTAAATAACACGTCCGCAGCAGCAAACGTTTTAATAATGTTTTGTTTTAGCCGAGTGATGATGTGTTTCCAAACTACCATTCATTTTGTGATCTCCTTATTAAAAAAAAAATGTAGTCATTCTCGCACGACATTGGCATTTATTTGCAAACCTGGAATACATAAGCTGCTCTAGTTGTTTCTTTCAAACTTTTTATTTTTTTAAATACGCGAAAAGATTTATTTGTGGTGTTTTCTCTGATTTACGGAGTTCTTTTGATTACAAATAATCAGTCGAACCTTCAACAAATAATTCGTAAAAATAAAAAATCTCGCTTTCGCCTTTTCGTTCCTTTATAAATAAAAGACGCGCGCAAATATCATCAGAAAATCAACTGAAACTTAAAACCATGTATTTCCACCAGGATTAATGGAACGAGTTTTTTTTTAAAGGTTCGATAAGATAAGATTTTTGCTAAGAAAATAATTTTTTTTATCTCATCCAATATATGAAGATTCTTCTCAATAGCAGATATAATCAAAATGGAAAATGATTGTGCAACATTATGGCGAATAGGAATTCTCTAAGTATGGCTTTAATTAACAAAATGGCGATGGATAGAGAAGAAAGAGTCCATTTTCGTTTCATTGCATTTTAATTACTTTTAAAGGAGCAAACAGGTAGAGACGAGGTAATTGCAAAGACCTGGTAATCCAATAATCGTTCTTTGAGAAATTTTGGCGTTGCTTTCTCTTCTGACTATGACACACCTGCGATTAAGTTTTTATCAGATGATGCAACACATATAATGAATGTTTAATATTTGGAAAGATAATGTTTAGAATATGTAACACTTATGAACCAGTCATCTTTGGAAACAAAATGGAGATAAATATGAACTATGTTGATCTTTACTAAGCTATACAAATGACCACTGCCTATAAATGATCCTTCTGGTATCAACTAAACAGGTATCTTCTTTTTTTCGATATATTTTGATTGTTTTGCTTAAAGTTGGTATTTTTTTTATTCCAGACGAAAACTTGGAAAATTGCCGACATATTTCAGTGATTACTTGCATTATTTACGTTATTCGGACTGTTATCATCTTTATTGCCATATTCACATAGGTGAATATGGCAACGAATATGAGGATAACAGTCTGAATAATGTAAATAATGCATGTAATCATAATACCTCATCCCAGAGATATAGACAGATATTTCAGTGATATTTTTACTTTGCAAAATTATAGTATACTAGCAGCCATACACAGGTGGTCGATCAGAAAAAGCTTTCAATTAGAATGGAGCAAGAACAGTACCATGTTTAGATGTAACAGAGTCTATCTTCAATTACTTTAAAGTACTTTCATTAAAAACATTTTGAATTAATACAGTTAGTGATATAACAGAAGTAGTCTGTATTTATTCAATCAAAGTTAGCCGAGGACATGAAGGAGTAAAACAGGGAACATGAAAACCCACTTCAGACCACAATTATTTTGGAGTTTTTGAAATTCAATTTGTCAGAGTGCTATCAGGGGTGTACAAGAAGATACATTTATAAAGCAACTGTTAAGTTTGATGAAAATTGATTGAAAGATCGACGAAAAATAAGAAAGAAACCAGTAAAAACCACCATTTTTTCACTATTTACGCGGGTTTTTACTATAGGAGGTGAACTCAATTATTAAGTTAAATGACTGTTAAACAATCAACTTATTGCTGAAAAGCACATTACTTTGGAAATTCTTGCAAAAGTCAAATAATTGTCAGATTTTAATAAAACTTTCAGGACTTATTCAAAAATGAATTTAATTATTTTTAAAATTTTTCTTTCTTAGAAAATCTTTTTTTTTTTTTTACATCTGTAAACCACCCACTTAATTTTATGAAATTTCGAGAAATTAATTTTTGTACCGTTTAATTTTTATATTAGTAAAACGTAGAACTTCTTGGAGAATTTAAATCACTTTCTTTTTGTAAAACAGGAACGCTAGTTACAGAGAATCTGATCTGAATCGTAAAATAAAATAAAAAAATGCAATAAAACTAAGACATTATTTAATTAGAAAAGCTTTTAATTGCTTTTATAAATAATATATATTACACACACTATTGTCTTAAAAAATGTCTTTTTCGATAAAAAATGAATTTTAACAAGAATTTTCATTTTTTAAAATTCTAATTAGAATAATTTATAAAGTTTTAAAGCTTTTAAATTTCTGCAATAATTTGTGCCGGTTAGGTGATAGTGCTATTAAGTAAAAACTATATTTACTAATTATAAATGGAAAAACTTACAGCAACCCCAAATATTTTAAAAAGAATTTTGAATTTTGTGTCTGTGAGTAAACGTGCCGATTTTTGTAAATACGGACGTCGATATACATTATGAGAAAAGAGCGATAACTATAGTAAATTTAAAGCCAAGTAACTAAAATCCAATAAGATATTAGATTACGAGAATATTTTCCCTAATTTTTAAGATTACTGGCCAGTTAAAAATTATATAAAAAAATGTGCTCACGTTATATTCCGTAAGTAATTTTTACAGATATGTTCCACGTAGAAAAAAAAATAGATAAACTTCCAGCTGTCATTCAAGCTGCCAACACCAAAAATAAACACGTAGCCCCTTGTTAAAAAATGCATTTCTGCGATATTTAAAACTAAAAGTAATATTTTTTTATAAAGAGAATTACATTGTGTTGACAGATGGCTAAAGATTGAGCTATGATCAGCATTTTTGGCGATTAAAAATCTCCTTCCAGTCAATTTAAATTAGTTTTGAAATACAGCAAAGATACATCCAGATCAGGACAAAAATGGAGTACTGTTGCCGTATATAGCGAGGAGCTGCCCAGTCTTCACTTTTCAGTCTCGATAGAGTCCAAAAGCGTCTCCGCGTCCTTGTGGGTGATGAATTATTTTCCACCCTACAACCCGTTTCCCACAGACGAAACGTTGCAAGACACTCGCTGCTCTATAGCTATTTCCATGGAAAGTGTTCAGACGAATTAGAATCCTTAGTTCCACCAGTTCTAACCTTCACGGCCAAGACCCACCATGCCACGACCATTGTATCGAGCCACCCTCATCTCCATTCGTATTCCGTTGGTGAGATTTAAGTTCAACTCGAGCAGATTTTTCCCCACAAACCGCTGCTTTGGGGAACCGACTCCCAAGGGGATGCTTCCTTGATCACAACAATCTTGGCCTGTTCAAGTTTAGGGATAACCGTTGTCTTCTCTACATATCAGCATGAATTGTGACTCTTACTCTGTAACCGTCTGCCTCGAGTGACTCTTGGACCTTGTACAGGGTGAAAATCAATGTAGAAAAAGACAGAATTGGAATGAAATGCTAATTTCCCATTTCGTCTGGCAACAAACCCTGGATAACAGGAAAAGAGTATAAGCCGAAATGTGCAACTCTTTGAAGTCGTTTTTATGACTCCTTCTGTATTGAAACTGAATATATTTTCTAATAAAGGTTTGTACGTTTAAAATGCTACAAATTAGATTTAAAATTTTATCATCTTGCCATTAACAAAGCGACGAGGTTTTATTCTACGTGAGAAGTAAGTTCCACTTGAACAGCTGCTTGCGAACTACTTCCATGTGGAACCGATTCCCAAGAGGATGTTTCCCGATCACTACAATCTTAACCTATTCAACGCTAGCGTTAACCGTTATCTCCCCTTCCCTATCCGTATAAACTGCCTCTGAACACAACCCTCTACCACGAGTGGCCCCCGAGCCTTGCACGGGGTGAACCTGACTAAAAAAAAAAAAAAGAGACTGAATATTTCAATATTATGCATATAAAAACACAAAACTCGATCTTAAAAAATTATGTTTAAAGTATCTATGACAGTTATTTACATTGTTTGTATATGGACTATTCTCCTCATCTTTGTTGTTATTATCACAACGTTACGGCCGTTGTATCGTCCGGTCGTCATCAGTATTTGTCAATCCGGGTAACCTTCAAAGTAGCAACAACACTCATCAGCAGGCAGGTTAGACTTTCGTGTTCTGCATTCAGGATTGTCCCACAGAACAATAG